>MU225836.1:855704-874513 GCA_018584345.1 Thuja plicata
TCCCCCCCCCCCCCCCCTCTCAGTATCTTGCTTTCCCATTATTGTATTTCCAACAATCTCCATACCTTCAAACAGAGACAATAACTATGAAAATGAATATAAAGCAACAAGGAGGTAATTTTGAATCCTATACCTTTAAAAATCATACCAAACTATACAGAGGAAGTTAATGGGATCGGTAATTAGGATATTTAGGTAATAAGTTTTAAGGATTTGGATAAATTTGAAAGCAATAATTTAATTGATAATATTAGGGATAATGAGATAGATGAAATTAATGAATTTTTAGGATTAAATCAGGAATCAGAGGATCTGTTAATCCTTAAATTAATAGAATCAACGAGTAATGAGGAAATCAAATCGGGCCCTATTATGTCTCCTATGTTAGAATCCAACAAGGATAGGAAACTTGGTTTATCTTTCTCCTCTTTTGGTAAAACATGTCCGGATTATCCAAAACAATCTCTTAAGAGAGGCAGGAAGTCTCTTATAGAATTAAGGCAAAGAGATGGAATAGCTTCAGGTCAAGTCAAAATTGCATCAGTTTTGAATACAGGGAAGGGGAAGTTCCTTCCCAAGGACCCATGAAAATTATATCATGGAATGTTAGGGGATTAAATGCCCCTAACAAAAAATGCCTTCTTAAGAGGAGTTTATCCTCTTTAGAGGTACCCCTTTTTTTAATACAAGAATCTAAATTAGGACAGGATGGTTATATTAATCTTAGTAAGAGGCTAGGAATATGAAAAGTAATAGGTGTAGATTTGGATGGAGCTTCAGGCGGACTAGATTTTATATGGAATCCAAGGTTTATCTCTTTAAACCTTATTGCATATAATTCTCATTGGATGGCAGCAAAGGTTAGAAACTTCGGAAGCAACTTGGAATTTATCATAATTAACATATATGGCTCTAAATTCCTTCATGAAAAAAGGATAGTCTGGAAGGAAATTGAATCCTTCATCCAAGGCTTTCGAGATAAGAACTTGTTCTTGGGTGGGGATTTCAATGCTATCTTAGATATTAAAGAAAAATTGGGTGGGTCAAAGAGTATTACTCAGACAATGATATAATTTAAAGAATGGATACAAATAATTAATGGTATGGATATTCCTTTGGATAATGGAATATTTGCGTGGTTAAATAGAAGGATAGAGACTGAATTGATTACTGAAAAACTAGACAGGTTTTTTTATATTGGGGATTTATCCAAATTAAATCTTACCTTTAAATCTAACATCTTAGCACATTCAGGATCTGATCATTATCCAATCAGCTTAATCTATAACAACAATCGTACATGAATAAGAAAAATAATACACCCCTTGCTAGGTTTCATCTACTATGAGAAGAAAATCTATACCATCTTTTGACATATTAAAAGGTCACCATCTTGTGCACATGAACAAGGTCATCACTTTATTTACTATTTCCTTATGAATAGAATGTAATAGCTCATCCTATGATTTAAAAAATTGTTCTAACATAAAATTATGCCACTCAACTCCAAGGCAATACTGAAAATGATTGTAGCAATAAGGAAATGACCGTGTGCATATATTCACTCCATCATGATTTCAAATACCAAAATAGTATAGATATTAATGACTCCACTTTATGGAAATAAAAATTCCTACAACGACATTGTCATTCTTGTCTAATTAGATTCTTAACAAAAAAGATGAATGCCTCTTATACTTTATGAAATATAAGCACAAAGAGTCACATTTATTTAAGCATTAACAATTAAATTAAATATATAATTTTATTCTCATCCTACAAAAGAATCCAAATTAACCAAACTAACTAAGAGTGTCTCTCTCTGATCGATTTAAATAAAATCCCCAAAAATCCAAAGGTAGGGGGATATTGGGAGTTCCCTACACCTATCACCTTTTCGAATTTTAATTCAACCCCTAGAGCCAACATGCTACCTACTTTAATTTGCACAATTTAAGTTGAGGATCACACAAACTACAAGTTATGGGTGGATAATAAAGACAAGTCCTAAATTTATATTAAGTAGATGTAAATAAAATAACCTGACAGTCAAAATCGATGGTTCAAAAGAGATTCGAACCGTCGACCTATAAATTTCAAATAACCTATTCTATCAAACTAGGCAGTCTTTCTACAAGTGGCAAAGCTATTAATTTGCACTCACAAATTACTAATCATATACCTATGAAGGAAATATAGTAAATGGCATTTAATCTCCCGCATACTTAAACGCCGTAAGAGACGGATTTTACCCCCTTTTTTATATGCATATTTGGATGTTACACAATGTAAAAGGTTATTCTCCAGGTTTAAAGCATTAAAACTAGACTTGGAAACATAATCAGGGAAGTGGGCATACAAATCCAAATTTTGGGATGTTTGTTTTGAATACCCCAAGTGAAATTTGGGTTGGTTTTAATAAATGTTTGAAATTTTTATAGAGTCGATTTACAAGTAAATTAAACCACTCTTATAGATTACCGAATGCTCAAAATCTATTGTATGTTAAATGTAGTAATGATTTTATGAGTAGTAAAATAAGAAAGAAGGAATATAGAGATCACAAAATAAAACACCATTGATAAAAGGAAAATTGTTCAGCTTGGAGGCATGTATTAACGTTCAATTAGAGCTTAGATTTGAAGGGTGCAGCTAAAAGGTTAAGTTTATGGCTGGCATGTGAAAAACAAATCAGAAGTGTTAGTGTAATTATTTAATTTACATATAGGTTTTTAATTCTAATTGTCCATTTATGTCTGACACTTATCTACATAAGACATCATGCTGAGTCGATTTCATTTCGACACATCATCCTAATTTCTTGGACAGTTTCGTCACCACTCCAATTCATCTCTCTTTTCATAATTAAACTAGATTGTATTCTATGCCTATGTGTACTCAACTTCTCCATTAAATCTATTGTTGTGCTTCATTTTTATCTTTTAGATCTTATTAGTCTTTCATGGTATAGAGCGGTTTTAGATAATTTGAAGCCAATTCGGAAGGATCTGTGCGGTAGTCACCGTGTTTGTAGGTAGTCGGCATCGTGCCCTTGCTTGCAGTCGGCTCCATTTCCCTACATCGTCTCCTTGGTTGCAGGCTACGATCAGATCCATGAGGCAAGGAAGTATCCGGCATCCCCTGTGTTCGGCTTCCTCCCATGCGTGTGTTGCGGCGATCCTAGGGTTCGACCCCTTAACGTCAGCCCCCATTATGGGTTTGTCCCCGTGGTACTCGGCGTCGACTTTTGCACGGTCAAGCACGGGTCAGGCTGAAGCCTCCTGGGTGGCTCAAACATTGTATCTTTCCTTCATCACGTCGACGTGCCTGTAGTAAATATATACTTTGGAAAAGACTACCCAATATATCATTCTCTATACGATAACTACACGGGGATGCAAGTTTTTGGAGTTCCTCTATTTCAGAGACACTTTGCAGTGGTAGTAATCTGGAAATTAGTTTCCCTCAAACTTACAGACAAGGAGATTCTCACCCAACCGGTGCATGTCTTCGACTGTGGCAACCACCTTCCCATCTCAGCGGCTCTCTGTGTGCAACTTCCGGGTGGGCCGAAGCCTACTCCCTGTGCTACCTATTTCGACGATTTGCTAGCCTCATTCTATGGTCTTAGATTCACATTGGTTTAGCTTTCACCGACATATATGTTCATTGTTCCCAAATCCGGTTCATCCTTCACCTACATCTATGGTCCCTGTTCTTGAATCTTTGTCACAGAATAACATTGGTTTGGAGATCATTGAGCATTATTTGAAGATATCATTTCTTTTCCGGAGGGGAGTTTTATTTCCTACTAAGTTTTAACATTTTTTTCATTTATGGGAAATTTGTACATGAGTATCTAACAAGGCTAGTAGCCGGAACTCATTTTTTTATCTTGTCCTCTTAAATTATCCTTAAGGGAGGGTCCTATTTTTAGTAGCCATCCATCAAAATGTCCAATAACAATATTAATTCTTTTTTTAAAATCAAGAGGAATGTTATAGAGAGAAGGTTATGATTAACAAAACTTTATATATAGACTTGAGCACAAACTTTACTTTTTACAACATTAATACAAGTGTTGGCTTTATCTTGTCCTCCTTAGTTATCCTTGAGGGAGGGTCCTATTTTTAGTAGCCATCCATCAAAATGTCCAATAACAATATTAATTCTTTTTTTAAAATCAAGAGGAATGTTGTAGAGAGAAGATTATGATTAACAAAACTTTTTATATAGACTTGAGCACAAACTTTATTTTTCACAACATTAATACAAGTGTTGGCTTTACCTTGTCCTCCTAAGTTGTCCTTAAGGGAGGGTCCTATTTTTAGTAGCCATCCATCAAAATGTCCAATAACAATATTAATTCTTTTTTTTAAATCAAGAGAAATGTTGTAGAGAGAGGGTTATATGATTAACAAAACTTTATATATAGACTTGAGCACAAACTTTACTTTTCACAACATTAATACAAGTGTTGGCTTTATCTTGTCCTCCTAAGTTATCCTTAAGGGAGGGTCCTATTTTTAGTAGTCATCCATCAAAATGTCCAATAACAATATTAATTCTTTTTTTTTTTAAATCAAGAGGAATGTTGTAGAGAGAGGGTTATGATTAACAAAACTTTATATATAGACTTGAGCACAAAATTTACTTTTCACGACATTAATACAAGTGTTGGCTTTAGAATCAAATACAGGACTGAAATTGAGAATAACATTTGCAAATGTATACAAGAACACATCAATTATATTACGTTTGTGCATTATACATGATTACATTTTTAGCAAACCTTTATAGAGACCTCCATTCTTTAAACTTTAACAAGCAATTATTAAATACTCAAAATAATAAGTTAGTAACGAACATTATAGTAACTATAAGCCTATAATTATGACTTATATGCTCATCAGTGTTCTATAATGATAGTAAGACACGTGTGCATAAAAAATAAAAACAGTTGACATGTTTTTCTAAGAAATAACTAAAATTGTAAGATAGCTCTTAAGTAAAGAATAAAATGAATTACTAAACTAACATTAAGATAAGGTTGAAGACCTTTATAGAGGGTTCCACACTTTAAAATTTTACATCCAATTTTCTCATAACTATCAATTATTAAATACTTAACATAAAATAATCAATTACTAAATCAACATTTTATAGTGACTATGAACTAATACTTTTAAATGCTATGGTTATAAGAGTTATTACATTGTAGGCGTTTCCATATGAAAGAGCCCAGGCTAAAATTTACAATCTAATGGTGGGAAATCGTGGAAACAGAATGACTACCATTGAATTCATCTAAAGCATTCATCGATTTTATCCACTTTACACATGCTTGTTTTAATTGACTGGATTTGACACCACCAGAATAATGGTATTAGGGCTATATTTACGACCTCGAGCACAATGCTTTTGAATAGGTAAAGACTGCGCTACACCAGTGCGAGCCTAGCCTCCCCATCGCTCTGTCGAGCCCTTCTCTGATAATACAGAGGTCTGATCCAGCAGAGATGGCATAGTGGGTGTCGGCCACTATCTTTGTGCAAGAAAGAAATGCAGTTGTGTGTTGCAGGTTCCCCCCATTAACTTCTCCACCTATATGTCTATTAATACCATCTCGTTTGTTAGAATGATTTGGGCGACCGCCATGCCTACATTTCCAACGCCCATGAATGTGATCTTTGTGTTTCATGCACTAGGTAAAAGGGGGCCAAAGCCTTCTATTGACTTGAAGAAGATTTCGGCTATGTCAATGCCCAAATTACTATAACTTGTGCTTCTCTTTCCTTTCTCCATCTTTTTTTACCAAAATTCTTCAAATCTTTGTATCTCTCTCTGTGATTTTATTTGATTTGATCTTCCAGATGAGTCAATTAATATAGATGCACTTTGTCCTGAAATAACCATGGAAACCTAACCCCAAACCACCGAATCTCAATTTCCCCTCTTCTTGTTTGGCTTTCCTTCTAGAAGTTCATGCTAAAGACTGAAGAAAAATGTATTCTCCATTTCCCACCGGTGTACAGAGACTTTTTTGCTAATTTCACCTTTTCTCCCCCAGATTGTTGAAAATCGCTTTTACTAATGATGTATCAGGAAATTGATTTTAGAAATGTCGCGTCCGGATATAGCTTTTACTAATGATGCATTGGGAGCGCTGAAAGCATAAGCATCCACATCTTGTTTATTTACTATTATATATCTTGACAAACTCTCTTCCCCTGAATTAATTCTTGAGAAACTCTCTTCCCCTGAAATTGTGGCTTTTATCTTGAATTCCCACATTATGGGTGCCGCATAATCCATCAGTAGTTTCATAATATATGATGTTAATACTATTTGACGGAGTCAAATGGGCGCTTACAGAATGGTGAGGGGCTTCAACATTTACTTAAACGGTCAAAAATACTTAACCAATTTCCATCACTATAAACAGTTTGCCCGCCCTTAACGTAAGATGATCATATCATTAATCCCATAATGAGATAAGTCAATGAT
This sequence comes from Thuja plicata, assembly GCA_018584345.1. Lineage (NCBI taxonomy): Eukaryota > Viridiplantae > Streptophyta > Pinopsida > Cupressales > Cupressaceae > Thuja > Thuja plicata. The sequence continues at coordinate 862,212 of MU225836.1, forward strand.
GGTAAAATGTGATATCAAACTATCCAAATAAATGCACACCCAACATTACTTAGATATTGACGAACTACTTCTTGAGAAGGGAAAACGTAGTTTATTTTTAGAAGTTCTTTGGATCTCTGCACCTTACAAAAGTGCGTTTATAAATATTTTATCATATGCTTATGCAAGAGGGCATGTAGAGGGAAACCTATCAAATATGGCATATAAAATAGCTCTCACAGTTCAAAGATTTAGCCTAAGCACATTTTGGATTGATTGATAGTTCTACACAATGTAAAATTCAAAATTGGTAGTCCTTTTTAGTCCATGACAGCGCTAACAACACAGTTTTCTTGTCTTATATTCCTCAATCAATATGATCTTCATGCAATTTTAACAATTAAAAATGTGAGAGACGATTTTTAGATAAATTTTGACCATCCATTCTCATCGTTTTAATTGGTTCAATTTTTTTTGCTGGACACCATCATTACATCGCCATTTTGCCAAAATACGGACTAATTAACCGTCTCTTCCATTAGTGGCTTTGCCTAAGAATCGATAAGCGCATTTAAGGGCCCACTTACGATCTGAAGAGATGAAGTGACTGATTTAAAATGTGTTTTTAATCTGTGTTTTTTCCCTCACGGTATTCGACATTCTTTTCAATTTTTACTTTTATTTTTATATATTATGTTTATTATTCTATATTAATGTTTCGAAATTAAATTTAAAATAATGCAGATAATTATATTCATATAAACAAAATATTTATAAAATAAATATAAATACATTTTTACTTCTAATTTATTATAATATTTTTACACAATCCTAATAAAATAATTCTATACTTTTTTAAAAAAATTTATTAAATATAATAGATAGTTGAAATAAGAATATTGCCCAACTTTATTATTTTTTATTAAAAATATATGTAATTTTTAACTCAATAATACATTGAAATTAAATTGAAATAAATATTTCATTTATATACAATAATTTAGGTATTTAAAAGAAAAAAAACTGAAATAATTTTGTTTCTAGATTTTGATAAAAGATGGATTTTAAAATTTCATTTTGACTAACAAAATCTTTAATAATATTTTAAAAAATTATTAATTTGAATAACATTAATTTTTTATTAATATTATGGTTTAAAAGAAAAATGTATCTATTCAATTAATTAAAATTATAAAAAAAAATTGTTCCATTTCATTGTTAAAAATTTTCATTATAGTAGACATTAGTACCTTTAAATATATATTTCATTATTTTTGATTTTTTAATAAATTCATTAAAAAAATTTAAAATATTATACATTATTTGGTATCTTCATGTGGGGAAAAGATGGATAGGGCAGATTTTTCTTTTCTGATATGATCTCATGCAGTAATAAAGACAGAGTATTTTATATGTTAAGCTAATTTACCTTGTTCGCTACATTTACTTTTTCAAAGTGATAATCTTCAATTGTCTATTTGTATTTACACTATCCACTCTACTTAAATATGTGGTTTAGGGAGTGATTTAGAGTGAATTTATAGATGTATTTTCCAAATTAATAAATCGTTAAAAATGAGCTATCCAATATCCACCTTTAAAATAAAAAGGATCCACAAGTGAAAAATGAGAAAAATAAAGACATTCATTCAAACTAGATTTAATTTATTTCCAAGAAAATTTGTTATTATCGTCTTACGTCAATCAAACCCAAGTTTGATGCTATGCTGATTTTTCTTTCCAAAAAAAGAGACAGCAAATGGGCGGACAATGTAGGCAATGCATTGTTTAACAAAGAATGTTGATGGTTGGGAATATACCAATGAACATCTTTGTAGCCTATAAGCCTTGAGCTGGTTTTGCAACGTCCAATCTATGTAGACTTAAAGGTATAAGAAAGGGGTCATGGAGAGATGGATAGATAGAGAGAGGGAGATGTGTCTAGATGGAGTGATAATGTGTGTGTGTGTGTGTGTGTGTGTGTGGAGGGAAAGATAGAGATAGAAAGAGGGAGGGTTGTAGAAGAAAGAGTAATATATAGTGTAAGGAGAGAGAGAGAGAGAGAGAGAGAGAGAGAGAGAGATGTAAATATATATTAAAAAATAGAGAATGAGAGAGGGAGAAATATAAAGATAAAGATATAAGTAGAAATTAATACAAAGAGGTAGAAAGGGGGAGATATATAGGCATAGGGAGTGGTAGAGAGATGACAAGATAGAGATACATATAGAGGGAGAGATGGGAGAAGAAATATAGAGATGTAAAGATTAAAAGGTATAGGAGAGTGATAGAGAGAGATGGTTGGATAGAGATATAGATGAATATAAAGTGGGAGGATGGGGAAAATAGATAGAGTTAGATATAGATCAAGAGGTAAAGATAGAAAGAGATCTAGGGACATACAGAGGGAGACATAGAGAGGAAAAAATAGAGAGGATGAGTTATAAAGATATATAGAGATGGCGAGCTATGTTGATACAAAGATAAGGAGATCTAGAGAGAATGAGAATAAGTGACAAACAAAAGGAAAAATACTTAAATGACCTTTCCATAACCCTATAGCATTCCCATTGCACACTAAGGTGTGATTGCTAGTATATGATAATAAGACAAAAAGTGTCATGCCAAGATCATGTATATTAAAAATAAAATACATCTAAAAGTAATTAAAACTAAAATAAGTCTTAAGCAAATAAAATAAAATAATTCTTGACTAAGTAAAATAAAGAAAACATAATAAAATAAGATAAAATATTTCTTAAAAATTAAATAAAATAATTTTAATATAAATAAATACATTTTTAAATAAATAAAAAATTACATCTGTATACTTTTAACAAATATATTTATATCTATAATAATAAATTTATAATAAAAATTATATTAATTACTCTATAAAAATATTTAAAACACAAAAAAAATGACATAATTAGATTAAATATTTGTCAAACCATTTTAACATAAATTTTTCAAACAAATTTACCTTTATTTACCTTAAACACTCTACACCTCTTCATACATATTTACATTAATTTACAAATTTCATTTTCATGCACATGATAATGACATATGAATGAGTACTCTACCCTTTCTGCCTTTCACTATTCCTATTTGATTCTTACATTGGGGTTATTGGCCTTTATTTTGTTCCACAATTCGCTACCCTCCTCAAACCTATCATCCACTCCAGTCCCGCTATAGCTACATTCTTTCAGACTTTTCAAGAACTCCAATCCCGCTAGAACTTTCTTCAGATTGTAACACTCTTCTACATTTAGTATCTCAAGGTGTGGCATCACTCCATCTTCTAATTATGGCAATTACTCTAATTCCTCTCACACTAAAAACCCATAAATTTGAAAATAACGCAAATGAGGCAATCTCGGAGGCTTACCAAACCCTTTTGGCAATGCCTTACAAATATAATTATATTTTAACTCCAACTTTATTAAGTTGGGCATCATCTCTAGTGTTAGATATTCAATATAATCACAATACCATAAGCTCAGTTTCTTCAGATTTGAAAAGCCACATATCCAATTTGGCAATGCAAACTTGCGTAGGGAAAGGTATTCAAGATCCTTCATAGCTAACATTTTTTCTGATAGAAGTGGAAGATTACCTTCATCAACGTGACTATCTACACTGTTGATTATTGTGAGAATATGCATCTTCACCAATGTGGCAAGGATCCCATCTTCTATGCTCTTCAATTCACTCACGTGACAAACATTTATCCGCACTTCATGGAGGTTGACCAAGTCGACAAAATACTCCAACCTTAAGAATTCATTTTCTTCAACAAATAGTTTGTTGCTGTAATGTATTAGCAGTACTTGTAGAGACACCAGCTTTGATATTCCCTTGGGCATCAATCCATCAAATTTTCTCTCAAGGCTTAGGCGAATTTCTAGATGTTCCAGGCAGTTGAGCTCACCAATGCACACAGGCAACTGTTCTAGATTCGGGCACAGACAAATGTCAAGGAAATGAAGGTTCTTACTGATTTTCACACATTTTGGTACCTCACTAATCTATCTCCCTTGAATTCAAAACCCTGAGGAGCTTCAAACTTCCAACACAGTCAGGCAATGACAAGATGTGAGTGCCACTCTAGTCAAGAACATGCAATACTCTCACACTGCTAAGAAGGATTGTTGAAATGTTTTCAATGCTTGTATTTTGTGAGAAAGAGAGAGTGCAAAGATGTGATACAGAATATGCCCTGTTGCTTGCCAATACATTTACATCACCATCTCCTATATTTTTCTTGGCCATTAAAATTTTGTTGTACCTGCTTCTCGCTTCCACAGTTGGGTCTTTCTTCAAGGCTTCCTCTACACTAAATACACACTAACTTTATTTTGATATACTAATGGCCAAATCTAGCAATAAATCATGCACCTTAAAACATTTATCTCTCTGATCATAAATGTTGCCTACTCTCTCAAATAGACACAAAATTTGAAGATGACATATATACTTCCATCCAATATCTAGTTGCTCCTCCCCTTTAGGAACATATCCTTCTGCTACCCACAGGTTTATTAGATATTGGTAATCTATTACCTCATCTTCTACCTCTTCATTCATATCACTAACCCATTCTTCATTCCAAGTGCAATGTTAACAGATTTAGGCTCAAAATCACAAATTAAACATCTAGTGTTCAATGACTTACTTCTTGTTCTCATTTCAGCCTTCTTATCTGCTATGATTTGATTCTATGGATGATGTCTTCTGACATACTTGGAAAGTAGCGGTTCAGCTCTTTGTTCATAATTCTAATCATCATCTTGACCTTCATTCTGATCTTCGTTGTTTGGAACATCATTTTGAGAAATTTCTTGATTTTTGGTGTTTGTGGCCTGATGCTCGGGTGCATTGTTCTATTGCTTGGGAGTGATACACTATTGCTTAGGCAGAGTGCCAGTTCTTCACTATATACAAACCTATTGTAGTCTCCTGGTTCTTTTATGCTTTCCTTGTCATTTTTCTCTACAAACTCATCTATTCTGACATTTGCACTTACAATTGTCTTGTTAGAGGACTTGTTAAGACATTTATAAGCCTTGATTTTGGTAGAATACCCTAAAAATATTCCTTCTTCACCTTTGGAGTCAAGATTTCCATTTCTATCATCTTTCAAAATATAACATTGACTTCCAAAAATTCTGAAGTAACTTACATTGGGTGTGTATCCATGCCATAGCTCATAGGATGTCTTATTTGTGTCTTTCTTCAATTGAACTCTGTTCAATGTGTAGACAACAATACTGACAGCTTCCCTCCAGAATGTTTGAGTGATTCTTTTCTCAATCATCAGTGTTCTTGTACAATCAACAATGGATTTGTTCCTTCTTTCAACAATCTCATTTTGTTGTGGTGTTCTTGGTGCAGAAACTTGTCTTTGAATTCCATGCTCATTACAAAAGTTAGTGAGTTCATCAAAAATAAATTCTCCTCTTATATCTGATCTTAAGCATTTCAGTTCATTACCACTTTTTTTTTCTACAATAGCTTTATACCATTTAAACACCTTGAATGTTTTTTATTTCTCTATTAAGAACATAACTGTCATCATTCTTCAATAATCATCTACAAAGAGAATGAAGTATCTATCACCATAGTAGATCTTAGTTCTCATGGGTCCACATAGATCAATATAGACTAATTATAGAATAGCATTAGATGTATGGGTTTTGCTCTTGAAACTAGACTTTGTCATTTTACCTTTTTGACAATTCTTACACATGATATGGTCAGGCTTTGACATGCTCGGTAAGCCTCTTACTTTCCTTTTATTTCTTATCTTAATCATGTTGTCAAAATTCACATGACATAGCCTTTTATGCCACAATCATATTTCTTCATTTCTAGCCATTAAACAAGTGGTGTTAATATCATCAAGATAGAATAGGTTACCTTTTTTCTGTTCACCAGTTCTAATCAACCTTCCTAATTCATTAAAGATATTTGCCTTTTTGTTCTCAAGTGCAGCTTGGTGACCTGTGTTATTCCATTGTGAAACACTTATATTATAATTAAGTCCTTTTACCCAGTATGCATTTTCACATCTGATCAGATTATTTAACATTATGGTTCCTTTACCTTCAACCAGACAAGGTGAGTCATTACCCATTCTTATTGATCCACCATTATAATACTCCAAATTTTCAAAATTTTCTTTATCTCCAGTCATGTGGTGAGTGTAGCCACAATCTATAATCCAGACATCATTCTTACTAACCTTAGATATGAGTGCAGTCTCAACATACCTTTCTTCTTTGTCTGAATCATCCTTCATGGCAACAAATACCATCTCAATATATTCATCAGATTCAGTGTCAGTATCTCTTGCTTTGTTCTCAGTTAGGTAACAAGCTTTCTTCCCTTTTTCCTTGTAGTCTTGGGTATCTCTTCTGTTAGATTGTCAGTTGCTTCAGTAATCTCTGTTATCACCTCTGTCAAACTTCTTTTCATATGACCTGTCACTATTTTTCTATCTTCTTTTCTTTTGTTAGGACATCTAGCAACAAAGTGTCCAATCCCTTTACAATTAAAACATAACAATGGTAATTTAACTTTGTATCTACCTTTGCCTCTTTGCATTCTTCTAGCCATTAGTGCTTCAATCTCATCAAGTTCTTGGTCATCACTATCACTTTCACTATCATTTCTCATAGTGTGTAACTTATGACTTGACTTACTATCATTTCTCATAGTGTGTTTATGACTTGATTCTAGTTTGAATCAGGGTAAATCTCTTAACAGATTGGTCATAATAGGCTTTTATAAATCTCTTAATGGAGTGCTTACTTTTTTGTAGTTTTAAATCCTTTAACAACGTAGATTGTATAAGTATATAAGCTCTTAACAGGGCAAACCCCTCACAGGGTAGATCATCAGAATTGATCAAAACTTTGTACCCCTAACAGACACACTTTATTACTACAGTAGTGAATATTTATGGGTGTCATCCCCACCCCATTTTTAGCTTCAAGGGATTCTAGGTTACCGAAATCTTTGTGTCATGTGTTCATGATTAGATGTTAAATATTTACAACATTTTAGTTTATGTTTATGAATACGTGGTTGAATCAGTTTGTTTAGAATTGGTAGAAGTTTTCTAGATTTGATTCACCCCCCCCCACCTCTTAGTTATTGATTTCCCATATTAGACTTCCAACACTTAACAATGGATCTACCATTAGTGGAATAACATTGTGTTCACCCTTATTTGGCTCATTCCTACTCACAAGGGGTTTGATAAAGATAGAGACAAGTTTTTGGACCTAAGAATTTCTATGCTTGGAAGAAGGAATCCCTTTTGTCTTTTGCATGATGTTTTATCTCATGTCCTCCATAACTATCTATTATGCATTTTTTTAATGAGATATACCCCTATTAGGCTTAAGGGAGTGATCATTCAAGTGGGGGATGAGAGGAGGGGGGGTGAATAGGGAATGATAGAAGGGTGTCAAGAGAGGACAAAAAAACAATAGTGGTTTGAGGATCAAGGAGAGGGTCAATAAGAGGCTCGTTTAAGAGAGGGGTGGGGGATTATCCATGAGTTTAGATATAGAAGGAGGAGGGCCATCAGAGGGTAGCTTCTTTGAAGCTTGAATAGCTTATTTTTTTCCTATAATTCCCTTCTCTTCTAGAGAGGAAGAAGACGTTAAAACCACCTAGGGTTTTGAGTTCACAAACATAGGTATTGCTAAGAAGTGAAATCTTAATTTTATTAGGAAATTCCACACCATGATTGATCGAAGCTAGCACCTTGGCGTCAAGATGGTGGAGGGTAACCATAAGGTTATCCATTCTAAGAATATTACCCATAGTGTCAAGAATTTGAGGGATGAAATCCTACAGAAATGCTAGGACATTATTTAATTTGAGCCACTGATGACACAAATAAACCGTTTTGGACAAGCCTACTGAAAGAAATTTGTATGCATAAATTATTTTTCCAAACATTTTGAAACCAATCATCTAAACATTTTCTAGCAAGAACTCTATTAATATTAGATATAGAAAGGAAAATGGTGATATTTCTTAATTTTTGTTTTTCTTTACAAATAATATCTTACAAATATGCATTCAGAGAAATGGAGAGAGTATACAAGGAAGGTGAAGAGCACTAACCATTTCACTATCCATCCCCACTGTCATAATTTGAAACCCTAGAGAAGAAAATGTAGAAGAGGGGCAACTTGCACAAGTGTTACTGACAATGTATCTCTGAAGGATTTAGGGTTCAAAGATGATATGAATGTCTATACCCAAGTTCCCAAAAAATTCATCATCAATATTATTTGCATCGACAACCATGCTACCAAATGAAAATTGGGTACAAAGAAATGAAAGCTAAGGTATAGAAAAACATGTAGGTGAAGCATTGTCAAAACCACACAATAAAACATCAAAGAAAACTAAGAAATCATAGAAAGAAACAAGGAAAATAAGGTCACTTACCTTGCCAATACTACGTGTCTTGGTTGCCTACAAAAATTTCCATGTTTATCTAGAGAAGGCAACCACAAATAAGGTTGACCACACAATACAAGGTTACACTTTTCTAGCATCCTAATTTTTTCAAAAATCACACACTTTAAGAAAATATAATGATTTAAGCCTTAAGAGGTCCCATTTGAAGGAATTAATTAAAATGGTTTAGATCAAAGCCTCTTAGATCAAACTCTCTTTGACATAAACTCTCTACTCCTCAATCATACCTAAAATGCAGTCTCCTTCGCACCTATCAAAGTGATAACAAAAATCACTTTGACATTATCTTTTGGGGGATCAAATGAATTCATTTGACAAACCCAAATATAAGATGGTACTACTCAAAAAAAAATCTTTCGAGTGATTAAGATTTTAATATTTATTGATTTTATTATGATTTGTTTTCCTAGTTTAACTAAACATATGTTATTCAACATATAACAACTTCTCTATTCAATACTAATGGAAAAATAGTAAACTAATTATTTATTTATTTTAAATATCTAGGCACTAGATATTGATGTCCTCATTCTAACAAAAAAAATTTAATTTTGATACATACAGAACAAGTTATAGATCTCCAAGTGAACCTATGTCTAGATTATAGTTAACATCACTTCAAAACTTAATAAGATACAAAATCTTCAACATAATCAGATGAAACAAATTGCAATCACTAGATATCAGTGTTAAAAATATAAATTTGAAAGATTTACTTTTTTATCCCTTTTAGAAAAAAAGTTATGCAATAGTAAGTGAATGTGACTCTTTAAAAAAGTCCTTAATTAAAGGAAAACTGGTTTTAAAGGGACCAAAAACCCTAACACAAAACAAAAAAACTAACTAAAAGTTCCAGATGTAAACCATGAAGCTTTAGGGGGGTTTCTTTCCCCTTCTTTTTGGAAGGTTTTGTGGGACTCTTTAGTGAAGTTAGTTCCCATGTTTGGAGCTTTTGAGAAATTTTTTATTTACATTACTCTTTTGAGGTTGGTTTAGGAATTTTTCTCCACTCTTCGGGCTTGCATACTTTCAGGGTTGCTAATGGTGTGCAGCCCTGGGATATCTTTTGTGAAGTTGATTTTTTTGTTGGTTTTGTTCTCTTTAGTGGCAAGGCTGGTGCTACCAGTTTTCAAGGGGTCGACTTTGCTTGGGTTTTTTTTGTTAGATTGCAACACTTTCTTGTATTTTGTTTTTTCTTCTCTCTATTGGGGTTCTTTGGTTGTTGGCTTGTCTTCTTCTAGTATAACTTCTATGGAGGTAAAGCCTACCCCTATAGAGGTGGGTTGTATGATGGTGGCTATGTTGTGGGAATGGTGTATTTTACTCCCACTTTTCTCTTTCCTTCTCCTTATTGAGGTAGTGGAATCCCATATTGAGGTGGGGATGTATGGGTGGAGGGAGGTTGGTCATTGTTTGATATTGTTTTATTCTCTTGACATTGGCTACTGTGAGATTGGTTGGAATACTGCTTGGTTCATACCTATTGCTTCCTTCTTCTCTATTTCTCCTATAGAGGTGAGTTTCCCTCCTTTTGAGGTGAAGAGGATTCTTGTTGCTGGCGAGCAGGTGGTTTTCTAGTGGGGGTTTCATGTCAGAAGTAGGAAAGAGGTCATGGGTACCAATTCTAAGCACATTTGGAAGGTTTGGGGAACCTTAAAAAATCCCTTAGCTCATTGTAACTGGTTATTTGAGAGGTGTTGAGTCTTTGTATTTCTTGGAAGGCTTAGGGTCTTTTTGAAAACCTGAGAAGGTTTTGGGTCCTTTCAAAAACCCTTAAAAGTTTTGGGTTCCTTTCAATAACCCTTTGTGCTTGGCTTTGGTGGCTTTTACTTCTTGTTTAAGTATCTATTTGTTGGTTTATTGTGCTGATGGTTTATCCTCCATTGTAACAAGGATCAAGGTCCTATCGAAATCCCTACTGACCTAATAAAAAACAAAAAGAAAAAATAGGGGAACAACACCCTAAAGAACTTGCAAACCCTTTAATAGACTCTCATTTTTTTGCATTTTTTCTTCATTAATACTAGTGACCTTATTGAATAATCTCTTAATGGGGTTGATCCCCTTATCATTACTCCTAAATCTGGTCATAGGTCTGGGCATATATGTCACACTATTTAAAAATGTTGTTTTATGTTAAAAACTAGTTTTCAAAGAAGATGGAAAAAATGGATACAAATTTTATTTTTTTAAATATCAGAAAAAATATATTTAGAATATACACACAAAATGCTAAAAATCATTAGTTTACATCATCTTTAAATTCCTAACAGTTTGGTGGCAATAGGTATTCGAATGCATTTTTTTCAAAAAATGTTAATTTCAATGTCAAAGTTGGCAAAAAAGTGTAACCCACTATTGTCGATCCCCCATAAATTTGCAACTACCTAGGGATTTGAAAGCCTAGTTACAGCGTTGGATCCTATTTTATCCTCCTACTACTTTTATTATTTCTATTCAATTGAAGGAAATATTAGGCCCATAAATGTAAAAGTTATATCATCTATGTAATTCTATAACAACATTTATTACTATAACACTAATGTTTTTTTTTTATGAATAGTGCCTTTTCTATTAAAAATATTAAAGCTACATATCTACAAAAAAAAGGGCCAGGGGACATAAAAATCACCCCGCAGAGTTCACACAGCAGAGCCTAAAATGAAAGCTATTCATCAAAAAACATATAGCCATTAGGAAGCAAGAGCAGTAGCAGAAGGTGGAGGATCTTTATCATCCGATCCCCGCGGCTTAGTGGGATTGACAGGAGGTTCGGGAAGCAACCAACCATCATCATCAACTTTTTATTTTTATTTTTCATCCGCCTTGGGCGGGGAGATTGCAAGAGCCAGGCGGGGATACTTGGAAGAGGTGGCAGAGGCCAATACAAACCACAGCGAGCAGCAGGAGCATCAGGAGGGGCAGACTGCGCCGGAGCCGATGACCACCCAGAAGGCCGAGGCGGCAGAGAAGCTGAGCGGGGCCGCCATCCCCTCGGAGAGTGGTGACAAGGAGCCTAGGACCACGGAGTGTGCGAGTGGTGCGCCAAAGAACTACGCCCATGGCGGGGGCCTCTGGGAGGCGTACCCTCAGCAGAAAGGGCATCCAAAGGAACCCGAGCGACAGTGCAAGGAGCATTGCCCCAATGATTGAGCAGCTCCTGTAGGTGAACCACTTCCAGAGCCACTTTATTGGCTTGAACTTGAATCTGGATCATAGCATTATTACGTATACAAGCTTTTTTAAACAAAGCAACATTCGTATCAAGAGAGCTGTGAGAAAAAATAACAGCATTTCTATCTTTCCACAGATTAAACAAAATCTCCATCCTGAAAGTATGCCAAATCTGGGTAAACTTGGAGGGGAGTCTAGGAGAATCTCCTAAGACAATCATATGCCAAGAAAAAGGCTCGGGCTAAAAGGGCTTAAAAAAATCGTGAACCCACTGCCAATACTATTGAGCTCTCCTAGAGAACCAGAAAATGTGCAGAAAGGTCTTAGGGTGACCGCAAAAAGGACATCGAGGGTCATGAACCCCCAGATGCTTGAGCCTAGGGCCAACTGGAAGACCTTGAAACAAAAGACACCAAGCAAAAAGAGCCATCTTGGGCTCTATAATGGCTGTCCAAATGGTGTGAAAGTGAGAGCTCCAGTGGGAAGTGGTTGAATGAAGATGCCATCTCTAGTTAAGGATATCCACCATTGGAAGATGCGGGGATAACCACCTATAACCAAGTCTTGGCTTGTAATTGCTGAAAGGCGTGGCAGGATACCATTTCCAATCCTTCCACCAAGGCCTAGTAGCCTGAATG
>MU225836.1:915420-925656 GCA_018584345.1 Thuja plicata
TTCGTCAACCCACTCTTTTGATTCACATTCCTCCCATGCAAAATTCATACAAGACAAGCAAAAACATGCCATTAATCTAGTATAAATACCCAGTGATGCTGCATTTGAACTTCTAAATGAGTGCATGCCACTTGATCCTATAAGTGTACAACAATCTAGATAGTTTCCAATGTTAGACTCGTTTATCAACCAAAAAAACCTATTAACCATAGAATTACCTTCATTACCTATTCCCATCATAGAGTTGCACCATCACACAATTGTTTGTGCATTTATTAACTCTACACTACCTTCATACTTCAATTCCTCTCTAACAAGAGCTCTTTTTACACATGCACCCGCACCATTATGCTCGCCTTTTCCATGCCCCGACTCCATGAAATTCCAAAAATGTTGAATGCCACTTGTCACATGCATCCTACTCAACCAATAGAATATCCTTGCATTCTTGAATTGTGAGGTGCAATTATCTTACCATATTATGTGTTGGTTGTACTCAATACCTCTTTCCCTTAAATTATCATAGAAAACTTTGAAGCAACCTTGCACAAACTCTGATGAATGTGTGTGATCATCACTAATGTAGAAGTGATACTCTCTTAAAACCTTTCTATTTGCATCCGTGCTATCATGTACATGAAATAATACTATATGTACAAAGATCGTCACTTGTATAGAATGGTAATACAATGCTTGCACTTCATTCTGAGGTTTAAGTGTATAATTCTCAGCAAAATCAACAATGGAGATGATAGTACCAAGGGGAAAAGTGTCCTTACATATCTTGAATTTCTCATCCAACCACCTAGCTCTATGTGAATGACGTATGTACTCGTAAACTAGTTTCTCTTTAAATATCTTCATAAAATCGGCTACGCATATATCATTTTTCACTAACTTACACCTCTTAAGTTCTTTTCCATCTTTTAGACCATAAGTTACTGTCTTATATTTTCCAAAAGAAACTAGTGTATTTCCAATCTCATTTGTGCTCTCTAAATGGTGACATATCCGTAACTTTCTCATACCACCACATGCACTACAAGATCCATTCAAACACATCATCTTATAATAAATGCAACCATTATCTCGATTGCATAATATACTAGACATAAAATCTCTTGATGACGTAGGAGGTGCTTGATGACCACATTCCTGCAAAATAGTGTTAGTGTCCAAAGTACAAAAAACATGATGATATATATCATAATGCATGGAAAATTCAATATGTACCCTGCAACAACATGTAGTGCGCACATGATTAATCTTGACATAAAAGGGTTTTGTCATTTCAAAAAATCTTTGACTAATTTTAATTTGAGGAAACCTTTGGAGGAATCTTTCATAAAATTGTGTTTGTATCATATCCAAAAAGTGTTTTTGATGTGGCATATTATTTGTAGATCTGATTCTCCTCCTAACAATGTCTCTTTGGTTGGGTGAAACCCTTGTGTTGTCATGCCAAAAATTTTCAATTAAAGTTCTTAATGCATCAATGACAACCTTGTCCTTGCGTGGGAGTCTACCTGAGAATGACCAAAGAGAATTAGTATTTGAATCCTAAATTTTATCTCACCTTTGTAAAGCTCTCTGTAATGTTGATCTACCTATCCTTAATGACTTACTTGTTTTTCTTACTATACGAGATTTTTCATTCCTTTCCCATTATAGTTGATGTGAGGACACGTCGAGTAACATTAGCATCTTTACTATGTGATTGTGAACCAATGGCTTGGTATGCATTGAATAGATTCCTCACAGTGGTTCTCTCGATAATATTTTTAGATGTTCTCAACCCCACAATTGTCATTGTCTCTCTAAATTTCAGATTCTTAATCATTTCAACAACTACTTGAAATCTTCCACATTGATTTAATTTTTCAAAATAGTTATTCCAAATCTTTTTAACAATTCTTCTACAATTTCTTTCCAACATTTTATCATGCATTGGCCTCAAAATATTTTCATCAATGTCAATTAGAAACTTTGGTTTTCTACGAATTATTTTAGGAGGTGTTAACACAGTTGCATGCTCTACATTTTCATTAGATGAATTAGGTGCATTTATCCTCATCAGTTCAATTGGTGTATGTTGATGATTTTCATTTTCATTATGTGCATTTTTGTTCATTAATGACATTGAATTGAAATGGTGCATTTGTCACATTAACATTAATATTAACATTTTCATCACTTACGTTGCTTGCATTTGATGATGTACCTTTTCGAATTCTCCTCATTCGCTCCCTTTGTCTTTCCTTTTCTGTCTCTCGTTGTTCAATTGTTCCTCTTTTGTTCTTTCCCATTGTTCATATTGAATGGACCCTATGAATAATATCATGAACATAGAATGAGATGTGAACATCAAATATAAAAAAATAAGAACAAATCAACCATTTTCTTGAAATGAGAACTTACAATGATAAAATAACATTAAAAACACAATTTTCAGTCATTGCAAAGAAAAAATATGCAAAAAAGTGCAAACATGTATGTTCCTAGGGTAAAACAACAGAAAAATATTTGTGGGACCTCAAAACAACTTGCAATGACTATTTTAAGACCATTGAAGCAAGAAAAGTTCCTAATTCCACAGAATTCGATCGGGTTTAGAACCCGATTGGGTTATGAGAACATAAAGGCTCAAGTACTCTTGATTACTCAGAACCCAATCGGGTTATGAGAACATAACTAATAAATGCTCCTAATTACTCAGAACCCGGTCAGGTTGTGAAAAACTAAGAACAAAGGAGGATTGAGAGAGAGAGAGAGAGTATACAATTATTTACACACCTAGTTCAGGGTTATAAGAGAAGATTTACTCGAAGCTTACAGGGATTGTGTGAAGAAAATTAGAGGGAGTTACAAGAAAAAATAAATGGGAGTTTGTTGAGCAGAAAGGGTCCTCTGATTTCTAGGTTTATAACTCTATTGAATATGTGGGGATGAGAGGAGGTAAAGATGGTGTAGAATTTGGTCTTTCATTCAATATTCTATTTATAGAGAAGCTACTTTATCTAGAAGCCAAAAAAACTCATCTTGAATGTAATTTTGATTGGAAACAAGTCTGCAAATGTGATTCTGTTGATGATAGTCAGGAGGTGGCCATTAATCATGGGCTCACAAAAAAATTGACCATTATTCAGGACCCTCTTGGCACTAGAAAAACATTTACCAGGTTGCAAATTGTAAAGGATTTGTTTTATAAGATTTCAAATTCCTCTGGTCCCATTCTCATAGTGTGCTTTACTAACAGAGCTCTGGATCAATTTTTGGAGAGAATATATGAATATGAGAAAAGTCTAGCAAGGTTAGGATCTATAACTCAAAGCTCAATTCTTAGCAAATGTACTCCTAACCAGGGACAAGAGAGAAATATCATATTGCTTTCTTTGGTAAGAAACTAAATTCCTAATTGGAATGTAAAAACATCAGAAAATATAGAGTTTCTTAACATTCCAAACAGAACTTGTGTTTCCCTTTCTAGGGCTAGAATTGGTCTGTATATCTTTAGAAATGTCACACTAGTCTCAGACAATTCTCCAGTGTGGAGTGATATCATAAAGCATTTTACAGATAATGGGTATGTTGGTAATGGAATACCACTATATTGTCCTAAACATCCAGATGATGCTGGACATGTTGTTACCAAATATCACGATTTAACGAGGTATGGCGATGGAAGTATGAGCTTTTGTACCAGGAAATGCAAAGAAAAATCAATTTGTAGTTATCTTTGTCCTAGGAAATGTCATCATGGAGGAAATGTGAGAATTGGATTTACAAGGCCCGATGTATGAAGAAGTTTGAGTTTTGTGGACATGTATACAAGAAGGTCTGTCATACAACTTCCTATGACCCCTTTCAACACATTGAAACACTCAAGTGTGTCCCAAGAGGTTGTAGGACCCCTTGGGACACACTTGATTGTTTCAATGTGTTGAAAGGGGTCATGGGGACTTCCTAGAGATCCTAACGCATGATCAAGTGTAATAGGACTCCTAGGAAGTCCCCATGACCCCTTTTGACACATTTCAACACTCAAGTATGTCCCAAGAGGTCGTAGGACCTCTTAAGACACACTTGAGTGTTCTAATGTGTTGAAAGGGGTCATGGGGAATTCCTAGGGGTCCTATTATGGTTTATCACGCGTTAGGACCCCTATGAAGTCCCTATGACCCCTTTCAACACATTGGAACACTCAAGTGTGTCCTAAGGGGTCCTAACATGTGATAAGGTGTACCTTCCAATATTTTATTAATGTCTTGTTCTATTTCACTCACTTGAAACACCTATGTACTAGGAGGGTATTAAATTGTAATAACTATGTATGAAAGGTTGGAAGATTGCAAAAAAAATCATCGATGACCATTGAAAGAAGCAAAGGCAACCAATCAGCCATTTAAAAAAATTCATAGGTGACCATTGAAATAAGCAATTTTGCTGGAGGAAAGAGTAGAAAACTTTTGCTAATTTGCAATGACCCGAAGCGAAGGGAGCAACTCTACTTCCAAATATATTTTAGGTTGCCCATCTATACAGTTTTTTGAAGAAGGGTGTGTATTTTCTGATTCCTACTGCTCCAATTGTTACCAATTTGTGCCTCCTAAATACTGTGAATATTACCATACATGTCTTTTATACAAACTTCGCGGGGTGAAGGAAGAAAATGAAATACTTACGACAGAGGGTGAGAAACAATTTGGAATTACTGAAAATCTACAAGAAGAGATGAGATTATTGCGAGAAGAGGGGGAAAATCAACTTGGTCAAATTATCCAAGCCCTGAGACAAAAAATTTCATCATTGCATGTAGAGAGCGAGAACCAATTAGGAACAATTCAAAGAATGCAAAAAGAGATTGAAATCTTGCGTGTAGAGGAAGCGAAACAAAGTGAGAGTGCAGAAGAGGAGATTGGGTTACTTCGGAAAATCTCAAGCGAAGCATTGGTTAATATAGATGTCACATTCTATGCTTCTAATGGTTCAACATTTCAAGCACTATCTCTCTCTCTCTCTCTTTCTCTCTCTCTCAGGTTATGGAGAGTAAAATGAATAGTTTTTACTTATTCAAAACCCGATCGGGTTTTGAAGTACTTTTTTCTTTTCAGAACTCGATCAAGTTATTTGAAATTTAGAAACCCAATCAGGTTATGGCTCGCGAAGAGTCTTGAAAAATGACCCAAAGGCTTGGAAGCTCATTTTCCCTCCATTTTTGTTCTTTTAAATGTTTTTTCATCTTGTTAGATGAAGTCTCAACTTCATCTTCATCAGGTTTACAATTTCTCAACTGGGTAGCTTTATAGTTTTCACCATTATCTCATACGTCTTCTTAGCTTTCTAACCATATCAATTTTTCTATTTTTGGACAACATTAGCATAGTAAACTTTAATTTTCTTTACTAGTGTCTTGATTGTCCTCACAGACATATGTCTACCATTTTTTTAATAACTTTTGAAATAATTAATCAAGTTACAAATAAATTACATATTATTGTTACACTTGATTCTATACACTTTTTTTTAAAAAAAAAATTCACTTTTGATTATTTTGATGCAAGTTATGCCCAGCGCATGAATAGGAACCAAATTTTCAGGATGGGATCACTTCAAAAAATCACAGAAAAAAAATACTCATCAGAAAATTACAAAAAAATACACAACTTCTATATCTCACGCTTACCTATCATCCTACCAAAGGGATTTAAAAAATACTGAATATAACTATACCTTTTGTACCGCACATGGAAATAACTATGTTATGTTTTTCCAAACAAAATCAGGAACATTTTTTGTGCGCGCGAGGTTTTACCCTCTTAATCTTATCAGGTTTTAAAAAATGTTAGTGTTCTAGAAACTAGATTTAGAGTACTAAATTTTTTATTTTTTACACATCTTTTAATTTTGAGTGGATGACCCTCAAACTCATGTTCCAAGTTTAGGAAAAATGTGTCCACTTATACACCCCTTTTTGGTCCACAACTTGGTGCACACACCCATTTCTAATAATGAAAATTGTATATTGTATATTTTATATTTTTAAATCTATTGAAATTTGGAAATAGGTGGGCTCACTATAAGCCAAGTTTATCCCTCCATACCTAGCCCTCCTATAGAAAATAATAACTTCTCACAAGATGAGTTTAATAAGGCATTGGTTGAGGTCGATCAAGCTTATATGACAAATCATATTTATAGTCCTCAAGACTATACCCTAAGGGAGACACCATTTCCTAACCCCCAGATATCCATAATTGAATCCTTAGCTCACACATCTACAACAACCCTAGAAGTAGAAGAAGGGGATATTCTAGAGAATGAGGTTGTAGTTGTCCCTGTCAATATGGATAACAAGGAGGCAACAAACAATGGAAGTCATGATATAGTGGGTGTTGCTAATAATGACTTGGACTTGCCAGTGACCCCTAGTGGATCGAACCTAGGAATAAGCATCCCAGTAGAAAACATACCTATCAAGTATAAATCCACTCTTGGAAGAGGTAGAGATTAAGGAAATTATGAGGGAGGCATGTATCAATGAGAATGACCTCAAATCAGGTTTGGAGCAACTAGGCAATGAGATCATTAATACACTGCTAGAGGGGATAGTGGAAGACTTTGTTAATATGAAAGAAATAAAAAAGGAAAAAAAAATTAGAAGAATATTAAGGAAAAAGAGAGTCCTAAGGAGGTAGGTGAAGATACAATTTTGAAACATAATACAAACGAAGGTGTGGCTCACAAGGCTGATGAAACTCTTGCAACTGCAAGAGAGATCAAGGAGGGTGAAATAATTGATTCCAGGCCTATGGAGGCCCCATGGATGATTACGCAAAGAGGAAGTGAGGGCTGGGGAAAATCTAGATTACAATGGACAACATGGAGAAGTAGTAAGAAATATAGAACCACCCTTAGTTTTGAAAAATAATGAACGAGGAGAAAGCATTGAAGTAACCAAGAAGGAAGGGGTTAGAGAGGAAGACATGGAATTCGGTTTGGAATGTATATGTAATTGAGTAATAGACAGCCTTATGGATAGGATAATTAAGGATTTTATCAATATAGAAGAGATTACCAAGGAGAAGGAAGAGCTCATTTCAAGGATCATCAATTTGAATGAGGAGGAAGGCAATCAGAAGGAGATGATGTAGAAAATTGTAGAAATGGGGAGGAGAGAAGAAGAGTAGGAGGAAATACAATTGGGATTGGAAACATCTATGATAGGAAATCAGACCCCTGATTGTGCTAATATTAGCAAGAAAATGGGGTAGAAAATCACTTTCAGAATTGAAACTTATTACGTGAAATGTTAGGGGCATGAATGCCCCTAACAAGCAGCAGATTTCTAGACACTGCATTTCTGATACCAAACCAAATATTTTAATACTACAAGAAACCAAATTCAACCAAGGGGATATAGACAACTTTAATAAATAATATAGGTGTTATGCACATGGTAGGAGCCCCAAACTCATGGTGCATCAGGACGACTAGCAATTATCTGGGACCCAAGGGTTATCTCCTCTAAATTGGATTCTAAGTATAATTGGATGAGTGGAATGGCTAGAAGTATTAAGAGCTACCTACAATTTGTAGTTATTTACATTTATCACCCAATCCAGAATAGAGACTATCTTTAGGGATGGAAAGAGATAGAAGAATATTTGGAAACAATACCTGATTACATCAGCATTATAGGAGGAGATTTCAATGCCATTCGAGATCATAGTAAAATGAGGGGGGCATCAGTAGAGAGGCACAATCAACTATTGATTTTTGAGAATGGGTAAACAAAAACAACTTGTTAGAAATTAAAACCTAAAAGGAGGTATTCACATGGAATAAAAGGAGGTTGGGTTTCAGTCACATAGCGTAAAAACTAGAAAAATTATTACTTAAGGAAAGCTTGGTAGATTTCTCTTTTAACCTTTCAACAGTAGTTCTCCCAAAGGTGGGCTCAAATCATTTCCTGGTTCTCCTAAAGATCATGGAGGAATAACAGCCCAAGCATTGCCCATTTAAATTTGAAATAATATGGTTAAGAGATGATAACCTAATAAGGTTAATGGAGATGTGGTGGAATGAAGCAGAGGTTTCAATATCTAAATTATACTACCTAGTATCAAAATTGAAAATATTAAAAACTAAACTTATGGAGTGGAATAAAAATAACTTTGGAAACATCTTTGAAGAAAAAGATAGGGTGGAAAAGGAGTTAGAATCTATGAATAATGAGGTAATTGAGAAGGGGATGGATGTAGACCTCTACCACTTGGAAAGGAAACTACTTAATGAATATGATGATATATTGGCAAGAGAAGAGATATTTTGGTTCCAAAAATCCAAAAGAAACATGGATTGAGGCTGGTGGCAGAAACACAATTTTTTATTCAGAATAGCACTAAGCAGTGAAGGATTATTAATTGTATAACTAAGATTAAAAGTAGGAATGATATCATCATTGAAGACCCGAGGGGGATAGCTAAGGAGGTTGTTAATAATTTTGAGGATATCTTAAATAATTGGGAAGGATCTAATATAGGACATAAAAAGGATATCTTAAATTACATTCCCAAGGTTATTTCTGCAGACAAAATAGAGCACTTAATGCAAAATTCACTAAGGAAGAGATTGAAAAACTGTTATTCCAACATCAATTTATTCTATGGAAAGGCGATGATCAAGGAACTTGTTTTAGTCTAGATCTATTTTCCTAGGAATAAAACCAACAAAAAACTCCTCAAGGATAAGGAGTAGGGCATCATTAGTCGATTCATCAGTAAAAAAAAATTTAAAGTGTTCATAAAACGTATTCATAATGCCACATTGACTCTTTTGCAAGACTCCATATGTAGATTTTATTATAGAGATGTGTTGCACTTTATGCTTGTGGTTGACATATTGGAAGAAGAATTTGGACCCACGGTCACCGTCACTAGTACATTTGAGGTCAAATTCTGACGGCCATTTGTCAGATTTGCAACGCTTATTTGTCAAAATTTTGACACTTCAGTCCGTCGCCATTTTTGCATTGGAAATTGTGATAGAAGACATACCCGTCAGTTTACCAACACCATGTCATGTCAGAAAATTGCACATGATAACAGCTTCATTATGGCATTTCCTGCAGTTAATCCATCAAAATTCTGATAACAAGACCTATCTTAAATATACAGTCTATGTCGAAACAAACTGTCAAAAAAAATTCTAACATTAGTACTATTGGAATAGCGACAATTTGCACCAAATTCTGATAGATCTACCTGTCAATGATATGGCTTTAATGTCGAAGGGTCTGTTGAAACTTTTCTATTTATGACACTTACACTATCGGAAGAGCGACAGTTGTGGAACATTTCTCTGACTGGTTTCCCTGTCGAATGTATAGCATTACTGTCGCAATAAATGTCGTAAAAAAATTTTCTCTGACATTTTTTCTGTCAAAAGCATAGTGCTACCATCGGAATTAATTATAAATTGTTGAAAAAATGACAGATAGGCACATTAAATTTAACACAGCTCAAGAGACCATCATAGGTTGTCTCTTTCTTTGATCTATATTATTGACTGAATGTTTTACCTTTCATTAGCTCATCAAATCTGGGGATTTCAAAGAATTTAATAGAATATTTTCATCACAACGTATATTATTTAAGTTAACGTTGCACGAATTTATCTACTTCGCGCACTTGTAGACTATGAGGATGGCAATAAAGAAGCATGGCCATCTTCATAGTATACAAGTGCGTGAAGTAGATGAATTCATGCAATGTCAACTTAAATAATATATGTTGTCATGAAAATATTCTATTAAATTCTTTCAAATCCCCCAATTTGATGAGATAATGAAAGGTAAAACATTCTGTCAATAATATAGACCAAAGAAAGAGACAACCTATGATGGTCTCTTGAGCTATGTTATCTTTAGTCCTAGCTACTTCCCTAGCTACCTGTCGATCGTTAAGAATAATCACCGCCTTGCATTTATGTACACTGCACAAATTGATCACAGTCTCGCAAAAACATTTTACACTTGTACATCTCATCAATACTGGAGGCCTAAGGTAATTTTATACGATCACTAGCACATTTCATGCATGGATGAGAAACACTCCATATACGTCTTCTCATAATCTAAAAACTCTCCATCATTGATTCTTGTCATTTTTTCAGCATCTCCGTGGACTGAGACCTTAAATTATTGAGCTTCTCTTTGTTTCGAGAATAGTTTAACAT
>MU225836.1:932115-952781 GCA_018584345.1 Thuja plicata
GGAGAATGAAGGATCACTCACTGATTGCATGATAACCCAGTTTTGAAGGGTCACTGGTTGAGGGGACAGTCAAGGTATGGATGATTGGGCCATTGGAGGACCCTAGTTCTTTATATTAATTGCTATTCAAATTGGATGCATGGATTTCTTGTGAATTATCGGCTCCTATGTACACTGCAACTGGATTCGTAAATCTGCATATACTTCTCTAGGGTTGTAAGCCACTTAGGGATCAAAATAGACAAACTAAATAAAAATCATTCTTTGTCCTATTTCCTTTTAACAAGTCTCAACTATCAATGATACAATACATTTGATGCCCTAAGATATCAATACAAATGGTGCCTAGCTAGAAGCTCATGGGCTGTCCATTTGATAACCATAGTCAACATTTCAAAAAAATAGATATCCTTGAGCACAAGCACCAATAACATCAAATAATGGAGTTAAAGCACGGGCTAGGGCATGACACTAGTAGAATGCGGTCATTTTAGTGATAGCAATATACAATGGCGCCATTAAACACATATGCCAGTAATATCAACAAACGTGAATCCAAACATTTGAATACAATGAATCAATATCCTTGAGCACAAGCACCAATAACATCAAATAATAGAGATAAAGCAGTGGCTAGGGCACGACACTAGTAGAATGCGGTCATTTCAGAGAGCAACTCCCTCAACAATAAAATGAAATGCATTTGAATATGATGCCAGAGGCTCGAAAGATGAAGAAATCACATACCTTCTCCTGGACTCAGCTGTCGCTCCTTTTCTCCCGCTCTCCAATCGAAATGAAAATGATGAGGCTGTTTCACTTTTTTTTTTAATATATACCCCGAATCTGTCAGAGTTCCAATGGTCAATTAAACACCCATCGGAATACCGACATCATCGGGGCCTATTACAAAAAAAAATACCAAATTCGTAAGAAAAAGTTACCCGTCGTCAAAATTTGGCCCCAAATGTACTAGTGCGTCCTTAATCTATTGCAAACAAGAATAAATTTGAGCACCTTTTCCTTTATAAACAACCATATTTCAAAGAATATTTTCAGTATTAGCCACATCTTTTTGAAGATAGATGTTGCAAGGATCGCAAGAAAAATATGATCTCCCATGTTCTAGCTATTTTTTAAGGAATTTCTCAAGCCTGTGACGTTTTGCAGCATCTCTCCGCCCATACTCACGAAGGAAGGAAGTGCATCTCTCAATAGTTTTCCCAACCAATTACTCTATCTTGAGGTAATGTAGGCTCAACTTTCCAAATAGCCACAAGGCCCTCTATACAGTCCTGGTTGTTGAGATGAGAAATATTTAGGTTGAAAGGTAGGTCATTGGAAAGAGGAGTGGAATTTGAGACAGTGGTCAAAGAGGGTGGCTGAGAGATCTAAAGAAACAAGGTGACCATCAGGTGGAGGTAGAATGTGGCAATTAGGACATATATAAAAATGATCCAACTGAATCATTTTTCTGAAACCGCGTTCTCTACAATTATTCCATGTGAACCAATAAGGCATATGAAGATTAATTTTTCCTAAAAGAGGGTCATGGACATCAAGGGAATTACAAGTCAACATCCACGCCTCATATTTAGATTGGGAAACATGACAAGACCCACCCAGCTATAGTCAGAAGAATGCTCCGCCATGTTGAAGTCTCCTCCCAATACCCACTCAGCAATGGGGAGACTATTGCAAAGCCACTCCCAAAGAACAATTCTCCCAGAAGGAGAGTTAGGGGTGTAAATTGAGAAAAACCCATAATCTTTTCATTTATAAGAGTAGTGTCCCAAATGCATGTTGAAATACCAGGATCACTGAGAGGGGGGGTGAATCAATGATCTATAAAAAACCAATAATGCATATACATTGATTACTTTTATCGTCGACAAATATATGCGCTTTAAATGCAAGATAAAGTGAACAATAAGAGAAGCATACACAATTGGATCATAGACACCTTGTTTATAGTGGAAAACCCCCAGGGTCAAAAACCACTTTCTCAAATTCTTTTATTATGCCTTTGAGGCAATCAATTTTAGAGCTACAACTCTGGGAAGCACCAACACCCTTATACATTTAGGAGAGCTACAACTCCAAGGAAAACCCATCCCTATCTCTTTCCATATATTACAAAAACTCTCCCCTTCGCAATCTGTTCTTATAAAAAATAATATTCAAGACAATACATTTCATTTCCTTAACCTTGCATTTTCAATGTGTTGAATCTCAAACATGCCAAAGAACAAATATGCAACATTAACTCATAAATCAGATATTCAAGTATGTATTCACAACCCAATCAACCATCTGCTCATCCATACATGCATCTTCAATTTGAAGAGAGTGACATCATGTTGTCTTCGAAGTTCCTATAGAAAAACTGTCAGCAACAATAAACATCAACAATACCAAATTTGCATATGGATTCTGATTAATGACCAATCCTATAAACAACCACTGTCTACATCTGCAATATTAAAATCTGAATAAACAACACAAGTTCCTGTAGCATATCAAGTTCCTGTAGCAATATATAAAACAACAAATTTAGAACCGTACTTCAATCTCATTCTAAGTTGTTAACTTCAACTTTCAAATCTGCATAAATAAAAAAATTAAATATTGTTTTTTTATAGATGATTAATACAAATGAAAGACCTGTCCTTTCTCTGTCACAAACAATGTCTTCTTTATATCAACTTATTCACATGACCAAATCTCTGTCCATGAATATGATAATGAAGTCTATAACATGAGATAGTCATTCTCAAATTTCAAAACAATAATCCTTCCAAATCACTTCAAACTAATCATGAATAACAGAAACGTAATAACACAGACATAAAACTTTAGAGAAACATATATAAAGATTTGTCTCAATGTCAATGTCAACTAGTTTCCTGTAAATTGCACTCTATTTGTTGTTACCTGAGTATTGACTGTTGTTACACATTCTGCATACTTATAAAGAGTCAACAATATTTTGCATACCGATTTTCTAATCTTCTCCATTCGAATTGCCAAAAAACATCTATATTATCACTGCAAAATACTCTTTTCAAAAATGATTGAATGAATTGTCTGCAACTTACATTCCATCATTGCTGACAACAAAGTCCCTTTTTTTTAACTCGTTGCTACACCTGCAAATATGATTCTTAACCCTGCAATTCATACCTTAGTATTGTCATGCACCTTGTGATATCATTGACCTTCTTTTTGACATCACTGAAAAACATGACAAAGCTCAACAATGCAATGATTGTTAGGATCAGATCCAAAAGTCACAATAAACTTGGCTAGCCACGGAGCAATAC
Source organism: Thuja plicata (assembly GCA_018584345.1). Lineage (NCBI taxonomy): Eukaryota > Viridiplantae > Streptophyta > Pinopsida > Cupressales > Cupressaceae > Thuja > Thuja plicata. The sequence goes on from MU225836.1 coordinate 935,439, forward strand.
AATTTTCATTATTAACATATATAAAGATATACAGCTTTAATACTTTTGCAACTTCATTATTAACAAATACAATTTTCACAATAAACGTTTTTAAAATATAAAAATTGCATTTACAAGTAGTACAAATTAATTATTGTAACTTATCTTTCTTCAATATATAAGAGTGAGGTTTCAAAGGTGATCTTTAGAAAGAAGTTAATAGAGCTAGATTTTTTCTTTTCAAATAACTTTTATATAAAGATAATAAAATTTTTGAATGAATTGATATTAGATTTTTTATTTTGTAAAGTATATTTTGTATTTATTATTTAATTTATGAGATAATTTAGAGGAGAGAAGTGCATTTCTTTCTCTCGATTTTTATGATATTTATTTTAGTATTCTTTTGATTAAGTTTTATTTATACATATATTAATTTTAGGTTATGTTATTTTATTTACTAATTTTCAAGTTATAGAATACGAAGCAACTTAAACTTCAGTTGCATCCACTAAATTAGCCTTGATCATGTTGGGACTTCAAAATGCTTGCAAAAATTCAAAGTACCATTGATAAGAAAAAGGATAATTCATGAGACCAACTATGGAGGATTATGTTTTGGAATTGATAATATAATCAGTGGTTTGATGGGAACCTTCATATGCCATATAAATGAACATATATGCCAAGTTTTCAGGTTGTTGTGATCATTGTCTAAAAATAATCATTACATTACACACTAAGAAACATACCTGAATGACCACCCTTTGAAAATTCATATCTCAGTACCTAATATGTTTCCTCTCAAACCGGTTGTTCTCCACAATTGTTCTAACTATAAAAAAATCCCTATGTCCATTTGCAGAACCTTAGGACCATGTTTGGTATTTTTCTCTAGTCATTTCCATTTGCATTTTTTCCAGTTTACTAATTACAATAAGGCAGATTGAAATTAATATCTCCCATCCAATTGTCCTTCATACAAAATCAATTAGTACCTGCAATTGTCTATGCTTCAAAGAAAGCCCGTGCAAGTTTCTAGAAGCCCGATCATTTATTTGATATTTTTACTATGTCAAAACTAGATGCAAATTATTATGATTTGTTACCTGCACAATGCTAAATTTATCAGGTTGCCTACTTTGGAGGTTCGCCTTTTGGAACCAGTTGGTGATTTAATGAAAAGAATTGCTTCTAATGATTGTCTTCATGACAATGTATTCCGAGAGGCGATTTCAATGCTTCAACACTAAGTTGGGTACCTTTTTGAAAACAAAACCAGATGAAACTTATAAAGGTTGTTACCATGTGTATTCTTTAAATTGCAAAAAGGCCAAACTTGACCTTTGATATCTAGGAGATGAAACATAATTATAAAAATTCATTTGGTATACGTTGTCACTATATCTTAAAGAATACATCTATTCCGTGGCAACCTTTCAAAGATGGATTTGATATTTTCCCAGGACTATTTTAGAGGCACTTTTCATTGTTTTGAAGTTTGGAAAAAATAATGAGAAATTAGACTTCCATGATTACTCACTTTGTATTTTGTAATCAAGTGCACGTAGACATGGTTTCAAGTGGGTTTAAGGGTTCTGTGATTTCCAAACAATATTTATTTAGCTGGACCCACAAGGGACCTTGCTAATATCTTGATATATAAGAAGAAAATGTTCAGATGTTTAAAGTATAAAGTAAAAGAAGGCGTAAATCATTCCAATGGTTCAATTTTATTATTTATATAATTGACATTATTAGAAAGGAGGATTATATATGTAATGATAAAATAAGGCATTTGAAATAATCTTTCTTAAGAAACATTACACTTGTGGGTTCCTCCCATTTGGTCTCATATGAAACGATATTCTCGCACTTTCACCATTAAAACAAATAGATCGGAGATTGCAGGAATTCGCCCCCCACAATGGTATTTTCTCTCCAATAAGGAACTCTGGATGTGAAAGTTTTATAAAATGAAGTCATCGGCATGAAATCTAAAGTCAGAGAGGGATAAAATTATCCTTCTGAATATCTATGTCCTCCCCATAAGCATGTAAGGAAAGCCCAACAAAGTCATCGGCAGAACATGCTCTTCGACAGGACATTAAAAGGCATCTTCGAGGACTTATGTCTCTCCGACGAAGAGACATTTGTCTGCTGCACGCTCGAATGTTGTGGCTTCATTTGCTTTCGAGGTCATAAATGTTGTGATAGATATGTTTATAGTAAGTGAGTCACAGAGCATGAATGTAAACTGTTTGACAGAATGTCTGATATACATGAAAGAAAAAGCACAAAAATGACATAATGGATCGATAAAATGATTGCAGGTTTTGCGATGAAATGCTCGATGTAATATCTCGATTGATGCTAAAAACATTGGCGGTGTATAGAAGATTTGGAGCCGATTTTTATCAATATTGATGGCACCCTTCATGTAGAACATGGAAAATTTGAAGCAGGGTAAAAGAAATCGGCAAATCATACGTGGTCTCTTCAGACACTGCAATTGAAAAATGATGATCCAGATACACAAACAAGATGCGAGATCAATGATCAAGATTGAGATTTTTATAGCAGAAGCCGTGAAACATGATAAATCCTGGAATGCAAGACATGGAGGGATAGACATTGCCAGTGGACTACTTGACAAGATGCCTTAAAAGAATGTGGAAACATACATGGGACACATGAACCATTGGGTAGAGAGTCTTAGCAGGAGATGCCATCTTATAGCAGTATGATATTTTTCATGATCTGCAGTGGGTATACTTGCTAAGGAGACTTCATAATACCATCATGCAATATGGAAACACAAAGGGTTCTCTTGAAATGTTTAACAAAAGGCCTAAATGTGACGAGAACTCAAAGAAGGGCCATCAAAATATTTGATATAATATCCTTTTAAATATTCATGCATAATGTGAATCCACCCGAATGTTTTATTTTCACTGCAGAAAGCATGAACAAGCCCGTGGAATTTTTGACAGAGTGCTTCAGTTCGACAAGTAATATAAAGTATACAAAGGATGTGTTCAATCGTTTTGATATAGTATCTCGGTGAATTAAAGTGCTATTCAAAAACTTTGAGATATATGGGTGTATACATGACACCTTTATAGTTTTGTAATAAAATGCTTCGAAGGGAGCTGTAATCCTTTTGAATGCATTGATTGGTAGGGGTAGCACAAAATATGCTTTCATTCAAATAAACCCTTGAGGACATGTATCCAGAATGAAAAGGATAGATATGGAGGAGAATTAACTGTTTAACATGATGTTTTGAAAAGATGTGATTTCATACGATTGTGATGACTGCCATATTTGAGCAGAATGAATCCAGTGGAAGAAAGCTTTTAAAATCTCAAGTAAATACAACCAACGGGTTGAATCTGAATGTATAAAAAGTATGGATGTAAACATAAGGCCCATAGGCTATATTACAAGTGACTGCAAAGAGATGTCAAAACATTGAACATAACTATTGAGGATGCACACAAAATTGAGTCATTCATAGAATATTTATGTAATCCATCAAATCATAGAGAGTTAAAATTTACGTCATACATCATTGGTGGAAGTGCCCTGTCAGGCATGCATACAGATTTTGGAATAACATTTTGCGGAGTATCTCAATAAGATCTCATTTTGGTCACAAGGTTTGCAGGGGTCAATTTACATAATAGGCTTTGAAGGCTTTGTGTCATGAAAACATCACATTTGTACACTATGCACATGGGATCTGTCACGTCATGAGAGATAGAGGTGTTGAAATGGCTGGAGGTTTCTAAGGCTAACATGACATAGGTTAATTCTGTAGAATACAAATAGGAGATAGAATCTTCTATAAAAAAGCATCATCTTGAAGATTCAGTTGATGAAAAGGTGTAACCGTCTAGGTCTAGCAGAACTTAAAGTATAGGGGAAGTTTAACCATAATTTGGTTATTTCGTTCGTTGGCCAAGTCTATTGGAAGGTTTAAACATAGAGGTTGACATACTCTTAGAACTTTCCACTCTGTTGATTTGGGAACCAATAGATTGCTGACTCTATTGGGGAGGAACATAGAAGATCACCATTGGGGAGAGTCAAATATTGAGTGGTAGGAATGTTCATTGCACTTGATTAAGGAGGCTTTGCTGAAGTGAAGAAATTAAAGAATAATTTGTATTTTTTCCTTATTAAGAGGTGGAAACTTTGAAACTTACTTGCAGTTGTAGTACTTCCGATCATTGAGGCATAAAAAGATGTATCAACAATATATGTGTCCAAATATAGTTTACAATGCAAACATATTTTGTGATCAATCAAGGTTGCACAATAGAAAGAATTGAACAGAATTGAGAAATATAAGGCATTGAAGTTTCGTGGCATCAGTGGGTATCCAAATAATATTGGAATTGGTTTATGTTGATGTTGTTAGCATTCATGTTTTGTCACTGATGTCAACATATGTTTCTATGGAGGAAGAACAGACTATCTATTACTATTGCTTTATGATTGACAAAGGTGTACGAGTGCTGTACGGATGCTTCAGAATGAGCAAAGATAGTGATGTGTACAAAGATGTGTTTTGATCTTATTCCTAAGGTTGAACGGCTTTTAATAGTGTGTATTATATGAGTTACAAATCTTTTAGTGAAGACTAGATACTAGACGGTGACAGTGATCTTTGACAGAGTTAGTCTCTGTGTTTTGAGTATAACTTACAAGCGATATTGTGGATTAAGGTTATGCTAGCTTAAGGGATGGTAGAAGACATGTTAAGGAATGTTTGTGTTGGAATTATATTGGAGTGATATACTGAGAGGGGAGGGGTGAATCAGTACCTCTAAAACTTTTCTTGGTTAGCCCATTAACCCTTAATCATCAGTTTGTAAATTATCTTATCTAACTGTTCATCTTTCTTGATGTATATGCAATCATATCATAAGTTCTTTTAGTATGTAGCCATAATAGAAACATTCATGAAAATAGATAACACATAACACAAGATATGATATCGCAAAAAACTCCTATTAGGAAGTAAAAACTGCGGTGGGGATTGTTACCCACAAGACTTCACTATCTACATATAAGAAGGGGTCGGTTAAGGCTTACAATTGGTCACTTCTGATGACCTACCCTATTAGGAGTATTACAGTGGAGACCTATTAAGTTCTACTTCATTTGAAGCTTTAGCAACACTGTTAAGTGTGCACTCTGTTAAGAGATTTGTAAAGAACTGTTAAGTCCACCTTCTACAAAAGGATTTTAGATGTGATTCACTTGTTAGAATGCAACTACATAAGTCTTTGATCTGATGATGTATGCAATCATTAATTGCTGATAAAAGATCCTATTAAGCTTCATAAATATAAGTAATCATCCTTCCATGATTGAATAATACCTTTATCTACTCGTTGGTAGCCTCTGTGTGTTCTTGACAACTGATGTGATTTGTTTTTGAACTTTGCATGAATTCTATCTTCTGCTCCTTAGATGCTCTTCGTGGCTATCAACAACAATGAATTCATAACTCACAATTGAGTTGAACATCTATTTATACTAGTTATTGGCTCAATTCTTGATTCACGCTTTGCAAGTTAACTCTAGATCCAAGGTTTACAACTTGACCTTGATCTTTAGTTAGATATGTTTTAGATCCGTTAGGATGCTTTAAAACATTTACATAAAGCTTGCTTGACCCTCAAGTTATGATTTAAAAAAAAATAAAACTCTATAAATAGAATTACACTGCTTTATCCGTCGTATAAAACTCAGATCCACTTTTTGCGGGTTCTTTAAGTGACTGTCGGTTCTGACGGTCAATTTTCTTGGTTCTCGGTGTTCCTTTCTTGAATTGGTCGCCGGGTATGCCTTTTTTGTTCCGTCAATTTTGTTCTCAAAATGTGTCGCTGGTGATGCTTGTTGTCGCCAGTGATGCTTGTCAATTCCATATTTAGCATTTTTCTTGTGACCTTTGTGTTCTGTCGGGTATGCTTGTTGTTCACCAGTAATACCTGTAGTCCACCGGTAATGCTTGTAGTCTGCCGATGATCTTTGTATTCTACCGATGATCTCTGTCAATGTTTTTCACTAAGTGTACTAATGGCAAAATTAATGTCATCAGTTTGTTATGGTTCGCTAGTTGTATGATTTTTGGTGACGTCAGTTGTGGCGTGTGTTCTGGAAGAGACTTATTTGGGGCGGACTTCAGAGATGTAACATGTATTATGGATTGTAAGCATGGATGACAGACCTTGGATTATATTTTATGAATCACAATTGATGTTTACTTGTTATAGTTGTCGTGTGTATCTTAGTAAGGGGTTAAATAATTATTTGTATATTGGGAAAGGTTAATTAGCTGACCTAATCAATTTTTGTAATAGGGTATATATGAGAGATCTTTTCTTTTGAAAAGATGTATGTAAGAGATGAGTATAGAGATAGTGAAATGTGGAAGCTGCGAGCTTGATTGTCTATTGGATGTAGAGAAGAGTTTTTGATTATGTTACTTCATTTGAACTGACCAAGCAAAGACAGTTGCTATCAGATAGCTCACTGGATTATATATTTTCTTTTTACACTTGTGTTTTAGACTATAAGTCCTGAGAGTGGCTTTAACCTTCTGTAGGCAGTGTGCCTGGGTAGTGAGCCCACTGTTAGTCTTGACTCCTAACAGGGTTTTTCCTTTAACAAGGACTGTGTACTGTAATGCATCAATAAGCTCCTAACATGGCTAAATATTTTAACAAGGATACTATACTCTCAGTACATTATTTTTGGGTGCTAATTCCCATCGAGGTTTTACCTTTAATAGGGTTTCCTCGACAACAAAGAATTATGTTATTGTTTTGGCATTTACTATGTTATCATTTGGATGAAATTATTGTTTATAAAGTTTAATGTTTGGGTGAAGCCACAATAGTGGGTTACACTTTTTCAGTGGAAGGAATTTGCCCAAAAAGTGTGACAAAGGAAATAAAAACTAACTTTCGATCGGAATTATGAAATACTTATGATCGCAAGTGAGTAACTTACAATCAAAAGTACAAAAATGTGGTACTTTCAATCTTAAGTTACTTACGATCGAAAGTACTAACTTACTTTCGATCGAAAGTAAGTTAGATATTTTTGGGTGGGGGTTTTAACCTGCCAAAACAGTCATTTTCAGTGTTTCAGTTGGGTTGAAAGTAATACGGGGCTTCCATTTCGCAAACATCATTTGAACAGGTATTTTATATTTATACTTGTATTTTTTATTGTTTTTAATATATAGTTGGTATATATACATGTATATATATGTGTGTGTGTATATATGCATATATATGTATATATGCATGTCTCTATGTGTATATATGCACATATATGTATATATATATGTAAATATGTGTATATGCATGTATATGTGTATATATGCATCATGTATGTGGGTCTGTGCAGGATCCTGGTATGCCAAAAATTGGCGATATGAAAAAATCAAATTTTCACTCGTCCAAAAGTGCACCCAAAATTTTATTGACTTTTGACTAGGCCTGGGTGTCACTACACCTAGCCAAGCCAAAAGACAAAGCTAAAGCATTATCGGATATCCGATATTATCAGATATCCGATAATATTGAATATCTGATATTATCAGATATCCAATAATATTGGATATCCGATAATATCAGATATTTGATAATCATCAGTAACAATATATTGTTGCCCACGACTGCATTCAACCTTTTCACTGTGAAAATGTTGAAGCAGCCAAGCCTCTCATATCGTATATCAGATAGGGATCTGATATCCGATTTGCTACAGTTAAGAGGTAAGTGAAATTTATTAGTTTCATTCTTGTTTTTTGTTTTTGGATTGAAATTTGTTGTTTTTTAAAAAACTAGGGTTTAAATAATATTGTTTATTTTTTTTAAATTGATTATAAACTAGAGTTGAAATGATAAAAACTAGGGTTGAAATTGATATTTTTTTTCTTTATTGTTTTTGAATCAGACGTGGATTCAGACCAATCCGAAAGCCCTCCCAATGAGTTCGCAAACAATCCAGAACCACCTCAAAACAATCCCCCACCTTTAGAAGACCAACCATTCTCAAACCCTTGACCATTACAGGATCTCATAGGAGACAATCTAAATTGGCTTAGAGGATATTAGAACACATATGTGAATATCCCCACCTTGTGCCCTATGTTTTCCACGCTGAACTCCATTATTGAAAGCATGGAGAAACTCATAGAACTACACAATGCTACACTTCTTTGGCACAAATCCATGCACCCCAATTTGATGATGGGCTTGACTATGATCAAGTTATGGATCTAAATATAAAAAAACATGACATATAAAACATTTTTGTTGATCCCAAAACTAGTTTAAAAGTGGATCCTAAAAAACCAAGTTGTCAATTAAATGGAGCACAAATGATGCAATACGTGACAACTTTTGGGATCACTGGTGGATGGTTTTTGATAGACCACCCAACAACAATTTGGATTTCCCATTATATTTCATGTAAGAAAATTGTATGCTAAATTTGTGCTCCGTCACAAAGAAAATTATTGGAGCATGAGACAGAACCAAGGCGTAGGCTTAGGCACTTCCTAGGATAGGCCAAGGGCACAGCGGGTGAAATCCCACACATATGTCCCCCCTCCCAAGATTTCACCACCTCCTACAGTGCAGCATCCTGATATTATTGCTGCCCGGTCGACTCACAAACTGTTCAAGCCATTCACACCTTGAGTGATCTACTAGTTAGGCAGAGTGTGGCATTGTTGCCTCCTCATACTGATGCTTTTGGCCCTTCCACATCCTCCATGAGCTCACATTTTTGTGTGCCCCATACTTGTGTTATGTGCAAGAATATGTGCTTGGGTCCCCTGAATGATAGTGATGCATATACCTATGTCTTCAAGGTGGACGATACTACATAGCACACTATAGGCACTGAAGCACCCCATGAAGATGTGTATCAGAGGCATACAGAGCCATATTGGACTCCTATTGTTACGTTAAGAGTAAATAGTTAACTTGTTCCATTGTATTTAATTTTAAACCTTCATATTTTTAATATAATTTTATTATAATGATTGCCCACTTATGTTTTTTATGTGTTTCATTTATGTCCAGTTGATGACAGAGGAGGAGATGGCACAGGTGGAAGGATCCCAACTTTCGTCCATTTCATTTGGCCTTGACACTTCCACGATACATACATTTTAATGTACTCATTGGTTTCCTTTTATTGTAACCGTGTATACATGTATTTTCTAATTTTTATGATCATCTTATTACATACTGATGTAGGTTTCACCAGTTGTCACTAGGGGGCAATGTGAGGGGTTTCAGGCATCTGGTGTTGACAAGGGGGAAGGTAATTAAGTATTTTAGATTGTTTAAGAATACATGTATACTTGTTACTTGTGCGTACTTATTTTTAATTACATGTTTTATTTGACAGAGGGTGGTGTCTGATGATGCCGTGAGACCAGTTCACCATGATAGAGTCACAGGCATCTCAATTCATAGCGATAGCCCCACAGTACGTATATTTCTAAATTTATTTGTGTAGTTTACTATCAAGTATATATTTAATATGATCAAGTCGTGATTGTATGAAACTTATCTGTTTGACTTTTGTAGGTCACCCCTAGTTTGAGGGAGGTACCAGACCAAGGGTTTGTATCATTGATGACCCAAATGACATTTCCTGAAGAAAGTTCAATACAGGTAAGTTTTGATGTTAATTCAGTTATATTTAAAACATGTAGTTGGTACCAAAGATTTAACATTAAATAGTATAAGTCGTACATCAATATCATGTTCACAAACATATATACAGGTCAGAGTCGACATTGGTGGCATTGTCCCTTCGCTACCAAGGACATATATTAGGTCTCCTGAACGCATGAGGAGACATAGAGGCGAGGTACATGAGAGTTCAATTTTTAAAAAAATTATTTATTATTGTTGACTATGATTTTAAATTTTTATTTATTATTTATAGAAACCATATAAATTAAGTAATCTAGAACTTGGGGTTTAACTTTTGTGTTTGAATGCAGGATCCATCAGAGCCAAAGACTAGTTCGAAGAGACTTCACTATGATCATCCACCAGTAGAATAGGATGTCCTAGAAATATTTTTATTTGAACTTCTTATGTTGAGATGCCATATGGCACATTTTGAGATGGTGTATGCCATATTGTATCTAGATATGTTGATTTTGTAAATTTTTTGAGATGGTATGTGCCACATTTTGTACAAAACTATTTCATATATACATATCTACATGTTCATTTATGATTACTTTATCTTTTTCATGTGTTCTATGTATGTATCATTTCCATATTATATCTTTGGCATGTGTTGTATGTATGTATTATTTCCATATTATCTCTTTGGCATGGATTGTATTTATGTATGTATGTTCATTTTCATATTGTATCTTTTCCATGCATTGTATGTATGTATTATTTTCATACTACATCTTCATTCTCCATTACCCATCTGGTGCACTATACTTTTGAGAGCATCAAAATGTTGATTGCAAGATTCATGGTAGATAGGAGTGCAATTGATTAATGTTTTTCCAAATGCATTATGTTATTTAACATTTATTTTACATGTGTTTATTTGAAAGACTCCAATATTGTGATGTTGGGATAACTAAACCTCTTATTTGGTTTTCAATTTCCTTCATTCATACATGTGGCATGCCCACTACTCGACAAACTTTGATTCTTTATTGATTTGGTTTTAATTTTATTAATGTTATTATTTTGGTGTTACACCATGTTTTAATAGATCTAAAAGTACTTTTCATGCTTTTTTTATAATCCTTGTAGTCAATGTAATGAAATATATTTACATTGTTCAAACAGTTCAACATGTTGTGTTTATGCTTGTATATTCCTTTGATGCATTTTATCAAATAGTTTAATTGGTTCAAGAGAACTCATGAAAACACCTAGGTCCACCATGGATCTAGTAAAAAATAGAAGTACAAAATCGTCCCTAAGGGTAAATTGGGGTATATTAGAACCAATAATGGCAATTTGCAATAAAGATTACATAATGAAATGTGTTTAATTCCTGTTAGTCCAAGTAGAGGGCTAGGACATCAAAAATATTTTAAGTTGGGTCAATAGTACCCAAAGGGTCTAATTAGGATTTAGGTAAGATGACTAAATTGATCTTTACAAGACAATCTTATACTACACAAGGTATTTTGGAGTTACTACACACTGACCTATGCGGTACCATGAGAACAAAAAGCTACTATGGAGATAGATACTTCATTTTTTTTGTTGATGATTATTATAGTTTGATGTCGGTCATGTTTCTAAAAGAAAAATATGATGTGATCAAAATGTTTAATTGGTAAAAGGCTAGAGTTGAAAAAGAGATAGGAAGACAACTGAAACATCTGAGATGTGACACAGGAGGAGAGTTTACTTCTGATGAGTTTACACTCTTCTGCAATGAACACGGTATAAAGATATAAATGTCTTCACCGAAAACACCACAAAAAAATGGGATAGTTGAGAGAAGGAAAAAATATATTTTAGATTGTGCTAGAACACTGATGATTGAGAATGACATTTCTCAAAATTTCTGGAGAGAAGTAGTCAGCACTAATTCTTATACACTTAACCGAGTACAATTGAAGAAGGGAACATACAAGACAACTTATGATATCTGGTATGGACACAAACCAAATTTAAGTTACTTCAAATTATTTGGAAGTAGGTGTTATATTCTTAAAGATGCAAGAGAAGGTAAGTTTTAATCTAAAGGAGATGAAGGAATATTCTTAGTATATTCTACTAAGAGCAAAGATTACAAATGCTTGGACAAGACTACTAACAAAATAGTAGAAAGTGAAAATGTGAGGATTGATGCATTTGTAGAAAAGAATGATGAAGATGACAAAATGGAAGCTAAAGATTATTAAAGATTTGTTTATGTACAAACTGAGATTCCTAACACGTTACCAAAAGAAAAAATTGAGCAAGAAGATGAGCGAGAGAGCTTCCACTGAATGATGGAAATGAAGAGATACCATTGGCTATTGAGCTAGTGTTAACAGAGTATGTGAAGAGACACCACTCATTGAGTAAAATCATTGGAGAAGACTGTTGGATTTTAGACAAGAAGCAAGGTAAGATATGATGCATGGTTAATAGCTGAATTTGAATCGAGAAGAGTAAAAGATGCATTAGAAAGTGAAGATTGATTGAAAGCAATGAAGGAAGAGATAGATCAAATTCAAAAGAATAGTAGATGGAATTTGGTACCAAGACCAAAAGATAAGAATGTAATTGGTACTAAGTGGAATTTTAGAAACAAGTTGAATGAGCATGGAAATGTAATCATAAATAAAGCAAGATTAGTTTGAAGATTATAAGAGATTTGTTTATGTAGAAACTGAGATTCTTGACACCTTACTAAAAGAAAAAATTGAGCAAGAAGATGAGGGAGAGAGTTTCCACTAAATGATGGAAATGAAGAGATACCACCGGCTATTGAGCCTGTGTTAGCAAAGTATGTGAAGAGACACCACTCATTGAGTAAAATCATTGGAGAATACTGCTGGAGTTCAGACAAGAAGCAAGGTAAGATATGATGCATGTTTAATATCTTAATTTGAATCAAGAAAAGTAAAAAATGCATTAGAAAGTGAAGATTGATTGAAAAGCAATGAAGGAAGAGATAGATCAAATTCAAAAGAATAGTAGATGGAATTTGGTACCAAGACCAAAAGATAAGAATGTAATTGGTACTAAGTGGATTTTTAGAAACAAGTTGAATGAGCATGGAAATGTAATCATAAATAAAGCAAGATTAGTTTGCAAGGGGTATTCACAAGATGAAGGAATAGACTATGGTGAAACTTTTGCACCTGTTTCTAGAGTCTGCATTTCTCAATGTTATTCTTGAAGAGAAAGTATATATTGAACAATATGAAGGATTTTGTGAGAATACTAACAGAGACATGGTATCTAGACTACACTTGAAGCACTATATGGCTTGGAACAAAGACCCTGAGCATGGTATGAAAGATTTCATTTGTATCTAATCAAAATTGGATTTCAAAGAAATAGTGACAACAACAATGCGTATTTGAAATGTGATAGTACTAACAAAGTTTTAATTGCTGAGATATTTGTTGATGACATTATCTTTGAAGGAAATGACACATTGTGCAGATATTTTGCTGAGGAGATGAGAAAGGAGTTTGAAATGTCTATGATTGGAGAGATTAAATTCTTTATTGGACTTCAAATTCAATAGGTAAAGGATGGAATCTATATTACATAATTAAAGTATATCAAGGAGATCATAAAGACCTTTGGTATGGATGACTTAAGATCGGTTGGAACACTGATGGTCATTGGCTGCAAGTTATCTAAATAGGATGAGTCAAAAGAAGTGAATGAGACACTTCATCGATTCATTATTGGTAAGTTGCGGTATGTAGTGTACAAAAGACCTGATATTGCTCATGTAGTAGGTATTGTTGCAAGGTTTTCTTCCGATCCAAAGGAAACACAGATATGTCTGTAGTTAAGAGAATATTTAGATATCTGAAAGGAACTAAAGATTTTAGCCTACTATAGAAGAAAGGAGGATACTTTGATTTGAAAGTCTACACTGATGTTGATTAGGTTGGAAAAATTGATGATATAAAGAGTACAAGTGGAAGAGATTTCTTTTTAGGAAAAAGACTAGTTACATGGCTAAGAAAGAAACAAAGTTGTATATCACAGTCTACTGCCAAGGCTGAGTATGTTGTTGCAGCTATGAATTGTGCAAATATTGTATGGATCAAAAATATACTAGAAGGTATGCAAGAGGATGTTACCGATCCAATCGTTATCTATTGTGACAACACAAGTGCTATTAACATATCAAAGAACCTGGTTATGCATTCAAAGACCAAGCACATATCTATCAAGTATCATTACTTGAGAGAGCAAGTTCAAGACAAGCATGTAATGTTGGATTATGTGAATTCAAAATAAAATATAGTTTCCATATTCACCAAGCCACTACCTACCGAATGATTCTTTTGAGTATCTTGCAGGTAAATTAGGGGTCCTACCCCTATGGATAACATTCATTAATGCAAGAGGAATGTTGCATAAATTCTAGGACTCATTAGAATATCTAAATTTTGAGTTGATGCTAGTGATCACACTTTAGGTGATGCATGAAGTTGTGAAAGGGAATATGTATGCATAGAGATATCATTACATGCAAGGTATGATTCATTGCCTGAATAGGATTTAAGGATTATGAATCTTTGACATTGTTTTCAAAGAGGGAGAAGTAAGTGATTGATGATCATAGGAAGAAATAAGTAAGTGATGAATACATAAGTGAAGGAGACTACATGTAAGAGGGAGAATGTGATTGAAGACAAAGAGGAAGAACAAGCTAAGAGGGAGAAAAGATAGTACAGAAAGATCAGAGTATATCATCATCAATTGATAGTGTTGCCATCAATTCCAAAGATGGGGATTGTTAACCAAATGATGGTAATGATGATGAATACTGGAAGAGTACAAGCAAGTAGAATGGTTAGATTGGTTGTTATTTTGTCACCCACCCCTCCCAAAAACCCAAAAATTCAAAATTTTTAAGTCTTCTGACAACCCAAATCCATTACCATATACAACATGTATGTTCTGTGCCTCAATACACTTATATGAATACAACATATTATGAATAAATATATCAATGCTATCAAAATTCCGACATATAAAATTACTCAAAATCATAGATAAACAACTATATATAAAAAATAAGTGTCATTCTTCTCGTAAAGTGTATAAGTTTAACACATGGTACTCGATGACATATACATTCCAATCCTTGCATTCAGAAGGCACAAGAAAATTTAATAGTGAAAAAATAAGTTTATAGGTTGATAAAAATATTATGAATGTATAAGTAAGTAAACAAACCAAATAACATGATATTCACTTACCTACTGAAGTGTGTCTGAAGGGTCTTCTCTCTGCTTGAGGGTATTCAATATTGCTTCATGATCAATAGTACTAATAGTCAAAAGTTCTTTTGTCTTTGGTTTTCCTTGATGTTTGAACAACTTAACTTTCACTTCTATAACAAGGTGTGAATACATGAGAATGGTTTTGTGCTTCTCGTAGTCTTCAAACATAGGAATTCCATTATTTCTAATCATGTATGTGCACAACCATATTCCCGTAACAAAATGTGATCCTATTGGATATGTGAACATATCATCATTTATCATCGGTTGTGCAAGTTTCTTCTTTGCTTGTACACAACGTGCTAACCAGTAATTTGGTCTCTCATCATTCCCCTGTGGTGCAACCAATGTAAAAACATGTCATGGTTATAGAATATCTGAAAGACGGTCATAGTCAAGTGAACAATCCATGTTGTCATTTATTACAGATAGTGTGAAAGATAAAGGAGTTAGATAACATGGAACCCACGTATTGACCAACTCACTTCACTCACACTGATCCCAATCACACTGAAGACACCTCAGACAATAAAAACCCAACTCTCATGTCAAAATGGTCCATGTACTAGCATCTAATTTTTGAAATGAATTCATTTTTGAAGAATCTTTCACAGTTTGACAATCCAACCTATCTCCTATTGTGCCCAACTCAACCAACCAAAAGAATCTATGCACCGCTGAATCAAGAGTCCCCATTTTTAATAATGATAAAGTACACCAATCAACAATAGAATGGGAATCAAGGAGTTTTGCACCTAAAATCCTCAATTTCTCCTTAACTAGATCTCTCTTTACACATGCGCCTACTCCATCATGATCCCCTTTTCCATGACTGGCCTCAAAAACACTCCAAATATGAGGTACATTTGTCTCTACATGCATTCTACAAAACCAATAAAATATACAAGTATTTTTTAATTGACATGTACATTTATCTGACCAAATGAGATGTCTATCCATAGAAATATCATTTTCCCGCACCCACTCAAAATAATTCTCAAAGAAATGTTGGACATATTCATGAGAGTGAGATATATCATCACTCATATAAAAATGGTATTCTCTAATTATCTTCTGGTCATCTTTTGTACTATCAGAGGAATGTTTATATGTTATGTGCACAAAAATAACAACTTGAATAGATGAAACTCATTTTGGGGCTACAACGTATAGTTCTCTACAAAGTCAATGACTGATATAATAGTGCCAATCAGGAAAGTGTCCTTACAAATCCTAAATTGTTGATCCAACCACTGAGACATGTGACTATGACTTGCATACTTGTATAAAAGATTCTTCCTAAAACCTGAAATAAAATTAGCTACATTGCATTCTTTTGGAACTAGCTCACATCTAGAGCCTTCACCTTGTTGGAATTATATTGGAATGATGCACTGAGAGGGGAGGGGTGAATCAATACCTCTAAAACTTTTCTTCGTTAGGCCATTAACCCTTAATCATTAGTTTGTAAATTATCTTATCTAACTGTTCATCTTTATTTATGTATATGCAATCATATCATAAGTTCTTTAGTATGTAACAATAATAGAAACATTCATGAAAATAGATAACACATAACACAAGATATGATATCGCAGAAAACTCTTGATAGGAAGTAAAAACTACGATGGGGATTGTTACCCACAAGACTTGACTATCTGCAGATAAGAAGGGGGCAGTTAAGGCTTACAATTGGTCACTTCTAATGACCTACCCTGTTAGGAGTATTACAGTGGAGACCTATTAAAATCTACTTCATTTGAAGCTTTAGCAACACTGTTAAGTGTGCACTCTATTAAGAGATTTGTAAAGAACGGTTAAGTCCACCTTCTACAAAAGGATTTTAGATGTGATACACTTGTTAGAATGCAACTACATAAGTCTTTGATCTGATGATGTATGCAATCTCTAAATGCTGATAACAAATCCTATTAAGCTTCACACATATAAGTAATCATCCTTCCATGATTGAATAATACCTTTATCTGCTCGTCGGTAGCCTTTATGTGTTCTTGACAACTGATGTGATCTATTTCTGAAATTTGCATGAATTATGCCTTCTGCTCCTTATATGCTCTTCGTGGCTATAAAAAATAATGAATTCATAACTCACAATTGATTTGAACATCTATTTATACTACATTTTGGCTCAATTCTTGATTCACGCTTCGCAAGTTAACTCTAGATCCAAGGTTTACAAATTGACCTTGATCTTTAGTTAGATATATTTTAGATCCATTAGGATGCTTTAAAACATTTACATAAAGCTTGCTTGACCCTCAAGTTATGATTTAAAACAAATTAAAACTCTATAAATAGAATTATATTGCTTTATCTGACGTGTAAAACTCAGA
>MU225836.1:959985-983178 GCA_018584345.1 Thuja plicata
AGAATGCAACTACATAAGTCTTTGATCTGATGATGTATGCAATCTCTAATTGCTGATAACATATCCTATTAAGCTTCATACATATAAGTAATCATCCTTCCATGATTGAATAATACCTTTATCTGCTTGTTGGTAGCCTCTGTGTGTTCTTGACAACTGATGTGATCTGTTTCTGAACTTTTCATGAATTTTGCCTTCTACTCCTTAGATGCTCTTTGTGGCTATCAACAACAATGAATTCATAACTCACAATTGATTTGAACATCTATTTATACTACATTTTGGCTCATTTCTTGATTCACACTTCGCAAGTTAACTCTAGATCCAAGGTTTACAACTTGACCTTGATCTTTAGTTAGATATGTTTTAGATCCATTAGGATGCTTTAAAACATTTACATAAAGCTTGATTGACCCTCAAGTTATGATTTAAAATGAGTTAAAACTCTATAAATAGAATTACATTGCTTTATCTGACGTGTAAAACTCGGATCCACAATTTGTGGCTTCTCTAATTGACTGTCGGTTATGATGGTCGGTTTTCTTGGTCGTCGGTGTTCCTTTCTTGGACTGGTCGTCGGGTATGCCTTTTCTGTTCTATCAGTTTTGTTCTCAAAATTGTGTCATTGATAATGTTCTCAATGTTATGTTATTGACCCATCGGTGATGTCCTATTCACTTCATTGGTGCAACACTTGTCAGTGTTTGTCGGTCAATTCCATACTTAGCATTTTCTCATGACCTCTTTGTTCTATTGGGTATGCTTGTTGTTCACCGGTAATGCTTGTAGTCTACCGTTGATCTCTGTAGTCTACTAGTGATCTCTGTAGTCTGCCGATGATCTTTGTCAATGTTTTTCACTAAGTGTACTAATGGAAAAATTAATGTCATCACACCTCCACTTTTCAATGTAGTCTGCCAGTGATCTCTGTCAATGTTTTTCACTAAGTGTACTAATGGAAAAATTAATGTCATCACACCTCCACTTTTCAATATAGTCAACTAGTGATCTCTGTCAATATTTTTCACTAAGTGTACTAATGGAAAAATTAATGTCATTTAAGCAATCTTGTCTATAAAATAAATTTCCATCATCTCTAGGACATAAAAAATGAACTAGCAAGTCTCTTGATGATTTTGGAAGAGCACTTGCACCACAATCCTCCAACATTTCACTAGTTTTCAAAGTAAGACGTGACCTTACTCTGGTTCTGTTCCAAGATTGAGTGATAAGGCACATCTTAGAATCTTTGAATGATTTCTTTAATTCGAGTTTAATTAAGAGATTTAGACAAAATGATATCTATGAGTCACTGAAAGAAAGTCTTAACTCTAGTTCCATTCTGAGATTTAGCAAAAACCCTAGATCTTCTCAATCTCTTAGACACATGTCTACATCTTGTCATATCTCAACCTTGCATCTCTTGATCACTTAATCCTTTTCTTGACTTTGAATTTATTTGGAAATTCAGCAACAACCGCACATCTTGGTCTCGATCAATGGTAGGTACGTGATCTCAAAAGACTTTGCCTAACTCAGGTTCTATTCTGACACTCAGAGAGAAAGCTTATCTCATGATCTCCAAATAAAAGTCTTAACCATGGTCTAGTCATGAGATTTAGAGGTAAAGGATATATCTAAATTGCTTAATAAAATTTATGACTCTAGTTTGTTCTTGATATTCAGCCCCAACCCCTTGATCCTTCCTTTCATCGACAGTCCTCCCTGAATCTCTGGATCTTTTGAAAATTAACCATGACATTACAAGATTAGGAGATAACCGCCATGCCAAGTCACTAAATGCATGACCTTCCAACCCTTATCCACGTGTCCTTCAGGTGCGATGCCTTGATTAGTATATGTCGTGCATCTTATTTTTGAGGAAAAGTGTTAACCATAGGATCAACTTGGATCTGCACGATCATTAAGTTTATCTTTGACGGACCCCAAGATCTAAAAACTCACCACACATCGACATGGCACTATGCCTTGAAGGGTAAATCAACTGCACCTTTTGATTAAGGCAATGCGCTGACCGCATGATCAAATCTAACTTGATCACTCATTAACTTCTCTTAATCTGCGGTTAGGTTCCACAAACTGCCACTTGTCACATAGGCGCAATGCCTTGATGGATAAAGAACTTCATCTTTGTGATCAAGGGAAAGTGCTAGCCATAAGATCAAATCAAACTTGTTTGGCAGATGTAAAGTATAAAATATTTTGGGAACTTTAGAACTTAGGGAAAATTAAAACATAGGCCCCAACAATACTTAGGAAATGAAGACGGCCCCGCCGATAATGACTTGAACACATGACCCTTAAGTGACTTAAGTGGCTTCAAAAAGTAACTTAAGAATATAACAAGCCTTTGATGGTTTAGGTTTTTAGGGTTTTGTATGAAATACCAAGGGTTTAAGCATAGAGACATGCAGGATTTATGAACCAGGGCACAAAACACTTTGAAAAGTATTGGAACCATGAAGAATTTTGACAGTGCTAACAAATTGTTTAACAGGATGTTTTGAAAAGATGTGATTTCATACGAATGTGATGACTGCCAGATTTGAGAAGAATGAATCCATTGGAAGAAATATTTTTGAAATTATCAAGTAAATACAACCGATAGGTTGAATCTAAATGTATACAAAATATGGATGTATACATAAGGATCATAGGCTATATTACAAGTGACAGCAAAGAGATGTCAAATCATTGAAGACAACTGTTGAGGATGCACACAAAATTTAGTCATTCATAGAAGATTTATGTAATCCATCAATCATCGATAGTTAAAATTTATGTCAGACAACATAGGTGGAAGTTCCCTAGCATGCATGCATACAGATTTTGGAATAACATTTTTTAGAGTACCTCAATAAGATTTCATTTTGGTCACAAGGTTTGTAGGGGTCAATTTACATAATAGGATTTGAAGGCTTCATTTCATGAAAATATCACACTTGTACAATGTGGACAAATAGGATTTTCCATGACATGAGAGATAAGGGTGTTGAATTTGTTCGAGGTTTCTAATCTTAACATAATATAGGTTAATTCTGTAGAATTGTGCAACTAAATTTGCACAACACAGGATGGATCTAGCATAAGAAAAATAGAAGTAAAAATATGTTGATATAAAATAGAGAAGCCAAATAATGAAATTGAATTAATCATTATATTCACTAATCATATACAATCTACAATCCAATGCATGATTTATACAAATACTAAAACCCCCATTTGAAAATTGTAGTGAATATGTAGTCAAGAATTAGAAGACAATTCTCCAGTAGTTGGTCTTATGCATTGTTGATAAATAGATTGTTCTTTTCAATTTAACTCTCAAATGCCCAAATCTATGAGAAACAATTTGATACCAATAGTTGGATAATCTATCGCTAGATTGATAGATTTCCTCTGAATTGGAAGGTACAGCTCCCTTATGTGAATAATGTTCGATGAATTTTAGTCTTTCCTAACCTAACAGGGGTATGCTCTTAACCCGAGAGCAGGAGAGGTAAACCAAGCCAAATCTAGATAGAAAATAGCTTAGGAAAAGTAATTACAACTCTGAATCTAACCAATTTTGAAACTCTATCGATTAGATTAATTTCCCAAAACTGGTGATGCAAAGGCTAATACTAAAATGCAAATGCTAGACTGAAAGCTATCAATGCGATGATATGAGTCAATCCGTATCACAAGAACATTCCCAAAACTTAGAGAAGCAACCAATTTTCCCCTAGATTAATCATATCAAATCATAATACAAAACTTTGGCTCAAATACAGATTACGAGTCTAATTCAAATGAGATGTTCAAATTCAATAGAAAGATAAATGAGATGAAATGGAACAGTTAAAGAAATGGCATTCAGACATACACAATTGAATCAGCAACGATGATATATTCTTCACACCAAAATTTAGCTGACCCTTGTATTGATTTTTTGGATTCATACATATAGAGTTCCAAATTGAACTGTTACAAAAAGAAGTAACCGAAACAGTTCAACTTCCCAACCATAAAATGATAACTAAAGGTCTATCCATTACAAAATCTTGACAAAAATAGCACAAGAAGAGAATACATTTATATTTTGGCTTCCTTCTCCTTAGCTAATCTAGCTATATAGGCTATCACAACAGTGATGACCTGGATGAGCTCTTCATGTCTGTTGACATGGATTTTGGTGTAACGGATGAGCCATCTGGAATGC
Source organism: Thuja plicata (assembly GCA_018584345.1). NCBI lineage: Eukaryota > Viridiplantae > Streptophyta > Pinopsida > Cupressales > Cupressaceae > Thuja > Thuja plicata. The sequence continues at coordinate 964,208 of MU225836.1, forward strand.
TCTTTGGCTAGAGTCTTGATTGCTTCTGACTGGTCTTTTAGTTCTTCCATAGCCTTAAAGATGCATCCACTCAATTGTTGGAGTTCTGGCACTTTGTCTAAATGAGTCGAAGACAGCTCTGCCAAATTATGCAAGTAGTCTGTGAATGACTTCTGCATGTTGGCCACTCCAACTATTGCTTTTCCCTCACCACTAGTCTATGAATCCACATGAAGTCCTAGCAAGAGTTTATAATTTTTACTCTGCTCCTCCTGCACCTTAACATCTGTTTGTTGTAGCCCTGTCTTGGCCTGAATAATCATCTTGATTTTGAATTCCAGACTTTGGAGCCATTTGATCAAGGGCTCATCACCCTTTTGTAGGATCTTACCTTTTAGGGCCTCCTTAGTCTTCATCTTTACCGCCACATGCAACATAACTATGCATTCTTGACATCTCACTCTCTCTACAATGAGAGTCTGTAAATTCTTCTCAATGTTGTTTTTCTCTGTTTCTAGCCTCAGAATAGCATTACCTAACTACTCAATGATCACTAGACCTTCCAACTCGAGCCTCTTGATCCATATCTTACCAATCTATTCGTAATGCCGATCTTCTTGCAACTTAGCAAGGATGGCCTGGTTCTCAACAGTATTAGGATCAAAGGAAGTTTGAGTACTGGGAGCGCTTACTATAGGAGTTAAGAGCTGTCTAATGAACTCAGTCAGCTGAGCCACTTCTACTTTAAGCTAAAATTTGGAAGTCTTGAGATCTTCCAACCCCACTTCTATTACTACATTGGTGGACTTCCACCAATCCACTTTAGTGTCATGCCGAGCTAAGCCCATATCGAATGATTGCAACTAAAAATCAGAAGCCGCTAGATCTTTGAGCCTGCCTTCTTTGGTAGGCTTGGCTACTTCCATGGTGAAGTGCCCTATTTTAGGATCACGAACTAGAGTAGACATAGTCTTTGCACTCTTCGGTTTGCTTGTAGTAGCCCTGGGCTAGAAATCCCATGATAGGGTGTCTTTGCTAGGAACTACTTCTTCTACCCTCTTCCTCTTGCACTCTAGAGTATTTGCTATCCATGATTCTGTGCTAGTGACCTTATTGGCAGAGACCAACTCTTTGATGAATAGCTTTCTAATAAGTGGAGGAGTAGCTTTGGGATGAGAGGCGAATGGGTTCACTAAAGTAGGCGAGGAGGAGATCAATTTCACAACCTGAGTAACCTCCTGTTGCTCCCCACCTCTCTTATCAGATTCTGCAGAAGTACTAGGGCTATCCTCCCCAACTTTGACTATAACAGGGGACATCCTCTTTGGATTTTCTCGAGTTGTAGTCCCAGTCAAAACATCTATAGCAGTGGCAATAATTGGCTGCTCAGGCTCTGCAGCTTTAGGAGGCTCATCTGTAGACTCGAGTTGATTTGCCGAGTCAGCCTCTTCTTTGACTCCAACATCTAGAAGGGGACCTTCTCCACAAGTCTTCTCTAAGAGAGAGGCTTTTTCATGAGGTTCATCTCCTCCCCCTGATGGTTGAATTAATCCCTATGCATCTAGAAAGATTTCTGCGAAGGAAGAGGTTGCAACACCCATAGATGTTTTCACAGGAGTTCGCTGAGTGGGAGGTTTCCTCTTTGACCTTTTCTTTTGGCCTGCCGTCCACTCAACCCATTGAGCTATTCTTTTGAAAATACCCACCATTAGGGTCTGCAAGTCACTTACCACCTAGTCTAGCATCGGCTCTGAACTAATAGGGGTGGATTTTATTTTCTCCAAGTAGGTATCACTGTACAGATGATTACCATCATCTTCTAGCCCTTCTACTGCTATGTTAACATTGAACTTTTTGATTTGTTCAATGGTTAACTGGGTGTAGAACCTTTCCCTGCTCTTCAAGTCATCTTTGCAATTGGCCCAATAGTCTTCAATATCAGGCACATGATGAATAGCCTGACTTATTTGTAATATATCTCTGGCGTAATCAATAGGATCATACTGCGGTCTCAGAACATCATATGTCGCTAGAGAGAACTTCTTCAAGAATGTTTTAAGGACATTCTTTGCCTCTGATTGGGACACACAATTGTAAGATCTGATGACCATCGAGAACTCGTATCCTTTCTTCTTCACCTTTCAACAGATCAGGTTCACCTGGAGTCCTTGCCTCATTACTTTGATCAGCATGATCATGTCTGTGGGGTATCTGGGCAGCTTCAAAGGAAAGTCATCGAAACCTGCAAGACAAAGATATGAGAAATCTCCGAACTGAATAAAATGACATCCAAAATAGCTTTTATAAAAGCCATGGATTCAAGAGAAAATCTCCTCTCTGGACAACTCTGTAGCTCCCTGCACAGTCTCATGGTAAAGGCATCATTAACCGTGAGATAATCTGCATAGCTATTTTGTAGTTGCAAAGAAGGGAAAAACTCATAGCTTTTCACATCATCTAGGAATTATTCTAATCTAGGAAGCCCAGGCCAGATTTGAATTGTGGCTAAAATATATATCAGGATAGAAGACATGTAAAATTCATTCTGAAATTTGGCCCTATTGAGGGTGTCCGAGAGATTCTCACTTACCATCAACCCCCAATCAATGAAATGATGCTGAGAACAAATTATTTGAACCAAGAAGAAATATTATTCTATGAAATTAAAAGCTTCACTCTCACCTCTAATTCTGTGGAGTAGTACCAGGATATCTACTATTTTGGGCTTAAGATTTGTGCCAAATAATGTTTTGGGCAACTTGCCCTTGGCGCTCTTGGGTTCTTTAAACCATGACTTCATAATCTCTCTTTTCTAGACTGGTCTCTTCACTGAATATTCAGAAATCGCCTAGCTATAAGTCATCTCAGAGTATTCTACCTGCTCTGGAATGTGGAGAGAATTCTAAACGGATTCTCTATCAATGGAGAGGAGCACCGTGTTGTCTGGCAGGAGAATTTGCTTGGCGTCTGGGTTGTATCAGGCTATACATTTCCAGACCAACTCAGGAGCCTGAATGGCTACAGGAAAACTGGTGGCTTCAACTAACCCACTCTCCTTCAGCTTCTTAGTGATAGCATGGATTTTCTCTGCTCCCAATCTGTTATGGAAACTCTACATGTTGAAGAATTTCAGCGAGGTATCTAAGATTTTATGCCACTCAGAGGTGATAGCATTCAATCCATCGAATCCTACAAATTTGGAAGCCATGTGAGTGTGATTCACTTTGAAGATTCAAATTTCTCTTTGGAAAATAGGAACAAAGAGTGACTGGTCTTAGCTGCTTCAAATTCAAATGATTTGGTGAACAATGGTGATTCTAGTTCGAAGTCTTCAATTGATTATATAATTATTTTTTTGAATTCTTACCGTTTAACGGCTGACTTCCCACATCACATGAATGAGAAGACCTTTACATTAATGAATAATTCTGTTACAAAGTAAAATGGCCTTATTCATATTAATTACTTTTCTTTTCGTGACATTAGAAAACATTTTTTTTACTTTAGTAACCGTAACGGTAACTTTCCTAAAGCGACAAAGATTTACTTTTCTGCTTCTCCTTTGAGCGAAAAAATGTCTTTGGAGTGCTCTCTGTCTCAAAATCTGCCAAAGGATAATTCTAGCCTACAAGGATGCCAAAGTGATATATATTGATTCCATTGGCCTTCTTATGTGTCGGCTCTCTTGTGGAATGGATTATTCTTTGAAATTTCTTCACATTGATAACTTGGCAGAAAACGCATCTCATGGGTCGAAACCCACTGGTAGGAGCAGTGGAGAAGCCATTTTTTGCTTTTCTGCCTATGACAAATTCCATGAAATCTCCTTTGTTTGATCATTTCTTATAGGTTCGACATGAGTGCTCAAGGCTTTCTTGCTCCCGACTTCCTCATTTTCCATCTTTATTTATCTCCAGTATTCTTAAGTCTGTCAATTATGGAAAGCGTACCCTGTATGTCATTTTCTACCATGGAGAAGCCAAAACTTGATTTCCCACCAATGCTTTCCAACTTGAAGGTATGAGACAAAGTATTTTATCTGCTTGTAATTTTGAAGCTAGAAGCTTTAAAATGCAGCCTTTACCGGATTAGGGATTTAACCTACCCGATAAAACATGATTTTTAGACTCGAAATCCCTCCCAGCTTAGGAAAGAGAATTCAAATTAGGGAAATCTGATAAAGGCCTTCTACCTATAGTGGACTTCTAGACTTAGACTCTAGACTTGCATGAGACTTCTATGAACACTACTACACACAAAACATCCATTTTTGTCTTGAGATATAAAGACCAAAAGTGGGGCAACAGCTGGCTCTGTCTGGGGACTTGGACATTCTCATGTCTAAGCAAGGAACTCAAATCTTTGGTTTCGTAAAGCTCAACAAAAGGTGGCTCACAACAAAACTAAGGCAAGACGCAGAAAAGAAAATAGAAAGGAAACCTAACTAGGAAAACAAAAATAGGAACTAAACGTAACTATAGTACAATACAGGGGTTACCTATTTTCAATTTAGATCTGATAGAGCTTCAAATCCTAACCATTATATGTCAGGGGTAATACTTCTCCATCTGGATAAACCAATTTGAAAGAATTTTCATCAAATTCCTGATGGATTTTGAAAGGTCCTTTCCATAGTGTTTCAAATTTCTCGTGCATGCCCTTGGGTGCCCTGTGCTTATCCCATAACAACACCATGTCTCCTTCCATAAATTTATGGGGCCTGCTCTTTTTATCAAACAAATTCTTCACACACATCTAATGACACGTGATATGATCAACCATTTTCTCCCTTTCTTCTTCCAATTTGCTTAGATACAGGATCCTTTTCTGCAAACCGTCTTCATATATGCCATCTTCTACTACTGTCTTTAGCTTGCAAGTTGCTAGTTCCAATGGCAATGGAAAACTGGCTTCTACTCCGTAGACAAGTTCAAAAGGGGATACACCAATATCTCTTTTGGGTGTCACTCTATCTGCCCAGAGGGCTTTGTGGATCTTTTTATGCCAATTTCTCTGGTTTTTGGCCACGATCTTTTTCATGATGTTCACTAAATTTTTGTTGCTAGATTATGCTTGACCGTTCCCTTGCGGGAAATAATCAAAAGAGTTGCTGATCATGATGCCATACTCAAAACAAAATTTAGTAATCTCTTAAGAGGAAAATTATGTGGCATTATCCATAACCAACTTAATCAGTACACCAAATCTTACCAGGATGTTTTCTTTGATGAACTCGCATACTATCTCTGAAGTAGTTCTTTTGGTCACCTTGGCTTCCACCCATTTCATGAAATAGTGGGTCATTGTAATTATATAAGTATGACCCTCACTAGATGTAGGACTTATAGGGCCGATAAAATCAAGTCCCCACTATTGGAATGGTCCTTCAATTATCACAGGTCTGAGGGGTAATGCTGCTAACTATGGCTTCCCAGTAAACCTCTTACATTTTTCACATCTTGACACCCACTGGTATGCATCTTTAAACATTCCTGGCCAGTAATAACATTGTCTCAAAATTTTGAACGCAGTGACTGATGAGGAGAAATGTCCTCTGCAAGCTTCATCATGAAAAACTTTTAATAGTTTCTCTTGTTGTTGTTTATCGACACATCAGAGGAATGTTGCATCTATAGACCTCTTATATAGTCTATCTTCCCAGATTACATATTTAGAAGCCTTCAATTTTAGGTCTCACCTTTTCTTTGAAGTTAATCCTTCAGGGCATTCACCATAGGTTAAGAAATACACAATGTTTTTGAACCATGGGTCTTGCATACTTACCGCCAAAACCAGGTCTGTAGCTCTTGGGTCTTCGTTAGCTTGATTTTCTGCCATTGCTTTGCATAAAGTGTTCCCTCTCACCAGCTTGGTAGGCTTGATCTCTATGTTGTATTATTGGGTTTTGGCTACCCATGATCCTTGGTTTTTACATCCCACATCTTGTTGAGTCAGAATACTCTTCACAGCAGCTTTAGGTACATACACCAGGGAGTGGGAATGTAGAATATAAAATCTAAAAATTTTCAGGGCTTTCACCACTGCAAAAGTGTGTTTTTCAGTCTAAGAATATCTTAGCTCATGGTTCTTTAGAGTTGTACTCATAAAAGCTATGGGGGCTTGAATTCCTTCCTCGTTCTCTTGCATTAGAATAGCTGACAGAGTGTGTTCAGAAGAATAATAGTAGATTATAAAATCTTTCTTATAATCTGGATGGCATAATACTAGAGCGTTAGCTATGGTGTCCTTGATACTTTTGAAAGCCTGATTACCAGGGTCATTCCATTTGAATTTCACGTTCCCCTTCATCATATCAATAATATGCTTAGTAATTTTGGATAAATCAGGGACAAACCTTCTGAGGAAGTTGACTTGACCGAAGAAGGACTTCACTCCAGTTTTATTTAGTGGTAAACTCAGTTGCTGAATAGCTCTTACTCTTTTAGGATTGATCCTTATACCTTCTTGGGAGACTATATGACCCAATAATTTCCCCTTAGTTACACAAAACACTAATTTCTTAGGATTCAATGAAATTTCATCTTCTTGGCACCTTTGCAATACTCTTCTTAAATCATTTATATGATCTATTCTCTTTTTAGAGAACACAGTAAGATCATCCAAATACATACCAATGATTTTATTCTTCATATCACTAAAAGATAGATCCATACCTCTCTAAAATGTATCTCCAACGTTGATTAATCTGAACGGCATCCTGTGATATGTGAAGGTTCCCCACGGAGTGGTGAAAGCCATCTTATGCTGATCCATCTTCTCAACTTCTATCTGATTATATCCTGAAAAACCATCTAGCATAGACATCATTTCTGCTCCAGCCACGATCTGCAAGAGATGATCCATATTGGGAAGAGCGTAGTTGTCTTTCAAGGAAGATTGATTTAGATTTATGAAGTCAACACAGATCCTTATTTTTCCGTTCTTCTTCCTTATGGGTACTATGTTTGCGACCCAAGTAGAGTGAAGGATGGGATATATAATCTTGGCTTTGAGCATTTTATCAACTTCTTTGAATATGGCATCAGCAACCTTGGGGTTGTAGTTTCTCTATTTCTGCCTGAAAGGAGTAGTTTTAGGTTTCAAGGGAATCTGGTGTTTGAATTTCCCGTTCATAAAAATTTTCAAGTCTTCGTAGCTCCAGGCGAAAACATCTGACTATTCTAGAAAAAGCTTCTTGGCCTCATTCCTTTCTTCTTCTATACAAAACTTCCCAATATTGATCATTTTGGGGTCTTTTTCAGTTCCAATATTCAATCCTTCATATTCACCAGTGGTAGGCCCTCTTTCAATTCTTTTCTTTTTCACAAATATGTCATGTCTGTTGAAGATTTTTTCAAGAGTGACTAGATGGGGCGGAATGATATTTCCTTGCAACTGGATAACGTCTGACTTATCTTTCTTTGGCTCACTTTGGCAGCTTTCTTTACAGTCGCCACGGACCTCTTTATGAAAGTCTCCACCGTTCTCTAGGAAGAGAAGGAGATTTTTGTCATCTTCGAAAACTTGCCAATCTTCTACGTTATTAGGCATAGATGGTCGATACATGACTTCCACCTGATATTTTTAATCTTTGAATTCTGGGTGGGGAAGTAATAATGAGGCTGAGACAGCTAAAGAATCAGCTTTGGAATTCAACTCTCTTGGCACAGATTCAATAAAAAAAGCATCCAATGCTTCTATTTCATCCCATACTCTATTTCTATAATTCTTCAACCTATGGTTCTTTATAGAGTACTGATTCTTGACTTGTCATATAATTAGCTCAGCATCACCATGAGCTCTCAAGATTTTCACACCTCTTTCTTTCACGGCAATAATCCCTAATATGAGGGCTTCATACTCGATGGTGTTTTTGGTGTTTCCAAACTCTAATTTGTAAGCTGACGGTTCACATACTCCGTCAGGTGATATCAAAACCACACCTGCACCAGATCCTGATGATGTGCAACTACCATCAAACTCAAGAGTCCATATCTGTGGTGGTGTTTCTTCAGTGTAAAATTGCTTTTCCTCTTCGTTGATTTTCATTTCTTTCTCAGGTTCATCAGTGAACAACATATAATTACCAAACTCCAATTCTTGGTACAAGATTTGAGCTTTAGGATCATCAGATTTCAATACTGTAAACTTAGCCTTTTCCTCAAGGACCAGTTTAATCTTTTTGTTACCTATTGGGATCAAGGCTTGGGACCAATCCAACTTTATCTCCCCTCCAAGGTCTCTACAAAAACTTCTGCTCAACAACAAACTATAGCTAGCAGGTATATCAGTGACAAGGATGGTTAACAACATCTTCTTCTTAGGATGTGCTGCTAAGGCCACTTGAGCATCCTTAATCTGGCCAACCAAGGGTACTTGCTTGGAATCCATGGAGTAAAATTTACCATGGGCTTTGGTGAGGGTAAGTCCCAAGGCTTTGGCCATGGTAGATGGCATTACATTGTCTGATGCCTCGGAGTCTATTATGCAATTGCTCAATCTGCAACCATTAATATATAAAGACATATAGAATGGATCAGGCTTTTGGCCTAGGAAGGTGGATAAAATAGATGATTTCCTATGTTCAACATAATGACTCATTTTCTATGGTAGTCATGATGTTTGGATTTAACTCTTGGTTTCCACTTTTACAATAATCTACCAGCTTTTGCAACTCAACAGGATTAGCCTTAAGATAGTCTATGGGGGAAATCTGAATCCTAGAATCTCTACAGAATTAAATAATGTTAAAAGAGTTTTGTTCTTTATCTGGTGGAGGAATCCTCATACCTTGATTAGGCTCCTTTGAGTTGGAAGTAGATGCTTCATTATTTTTAGGCAATGACGAACCTTGGCCTTTATCTTTCTGAATCTGAGTCAGGACCGCATAAGAGGTCCCATCTATGGTGGCATAACATGTCACTTTTTGTTCTAAATCTGATTCATACTCTAAATATAAGTTTTTAGAGTCGCCATATGAGTATGAACGTGGTTCTGCTCCAGATGCTCCAGCGTTCCACTCATCGGTCTGGTGCATTTTCCAAGCACGGGCCACATTAAGATAGCTTTCACCATCGTGATCTGTAGTTAAGTGGAAGGCACACATATTACCCCTTTTAGGAGGAGCTTCTATAGCTAGCCTCTGTGGTAGAGCAGTTAACTGTAACATCTTTCCTTCTACATTTCTCCCATCATTATATCTCCTGGGCTGCTCTTGAAAGTTTCACTGGTAGGGATTATTAAATCTGGGAAGTTATCTCTTGAAGGTAGTGAATTCATTAGACAATTTTTGGAGAATCTCATCAGACGACGTAGTATTGCTACTGCTGGCTCTAGACTATATCTCCCTTTTCCACTTCCCAGATGAAATCATGTGATCTTTGAGTTCTACAGTAGTTCTCTGTGTGGCATCCAAATTTGCAAGGTTCATTATTCTTAGATCATAATTAATGTTCGATGGCATAGTACTTATGAAGAAAGTTTTCAAATTTCCCGCCGTAGGCCTTTCAGCTGATGGGATACGATTTACCAGCTTATTAAATTTGGCCACAAAATCTCTCATGCTGATCAAAGACTCTTTCTTGATAGAAGTCAATTGAGTCAACAAGGCATGTTCATCTTCAGTGGTCTTAAACCTTCTTTCAAAGGCGGCTCTCATAGTGGCCCAAATGGTAATAGAAGAATTAGATAAATGATGAAACCAATCAGCGGCAGCTTCGACAAGAGTCTCAATGAATAGTCTGATGGCCACATCTTCTTCTCTGATAGCTAGAATGTTAACTGAAGCAAAGAACACAGAAATATGCTCATCCATAGATACCTTCCCTTCCCAAATAAATTGGGAAATTTCTTTCTAGAACCGGTAGGGAGAGGGTTATATGCAGCTAGTTGCAGAGGTCCAACCACAGCACCCCAAGGGAGTGCCGTGCTACTTGGGGTAAAAAGGGTTTTAGATTCACAACAGGAGGGGAAACTACTCCATGCAATGTTAACACTTGGCAAGTGGTGGATAACTAAGTGATTGGTTTAGGAGGTGAAGAGGGTCTGCTCTGGCTCCTTGTAGCTCTGTTTCCTCGATGAGGTACTTCTAGGAGGGAAAAGTTAATATCTGCAAGTCTCTCAAAGACTGGGTCTATATTGCCTTCTTGATGAAGGGAAAGGTAGGAGAATCCCCAATGGAGATGTCCTAGCCCCAACAAATAACCACACAATGAAAAAAAAATAACAACACAGAGATTTAGATCAACACAATGCAAATACTCATAATAGAATCATCATATTTTCATCCAACATGCCCGACTGTAAGGCCTTCTAGGTTACGGCCAAATACAATGCAATTACAAGAGGAAATCCACAAGATCTCACAAGATCCAAACCAAAACATAGCCACACTATGGTAGAAACCTCCAGGAAGATCCAAACTTGTGCTCGCAAGCCCACCAAGCAATCTCCTTGTTTCCTAAGCCACAGCTACTAGTTCCTCTCAAAACTCGCTCCTCTACCTCTTCCTCTACTCTAGGATGGATGAATAATGACTAAAGACTTCCCCCACAACCCCTACTTATACCAATCTAAGCCATAGTCAGCCCAGAACATAAATTAAATACAAGCACACAAATTAAATGCCACAAGTCGGCCAACAACAACAATTAAATGCCCAAAATTGATGTCTTAGTAAAATCATGATATCTCCTAGCTCCAGATGAATTAGGACTCATGCTTCAAACTGTAGGTATAAATATAGGCCCTCTTCAATCCCTAAAATTTTCATCCTCTAACTCTTTGTGGAAAATTACTTATATGGCCTGTAATAGGCACCAAATTCCTAAGCAAGGCCGACCATGCTAAGTTCCATTAAATACATCAAAACCAATTACCCAAGACCCAAGTAGGTTTATCCAACTCTACCAAACCCCTCACACATGAAAATAAGTCCACATGACTCCATCATATATCCCAAACATGTAGGATAGCCAACTACCTTGGGATGCTCCTACATCACTTCTTTCCTGGTACTTCTGAGTAATCTTTTAGGCTCTAGATTTTTTCCTAATGCAGTGGCCTAACTTCACGCTCTGCCCTTCTCAGATTTCTACTTTGTAAGATTCTCTCAAGTGCTTCTACTCTGGCTTCTACCAGTTCAAGCACTTGACTAGCATTTCTATAATGTTCAGTACTTCTCCTGTATCTCCAGATGAAAGTATTTAATGAGGAAATGAGATCTTCTTGGTCGTCTTGGAATCCAAGATTAGGTTGGAGCACAGGGGTTATATTTTCATGGGGAAGCACCATTTTTCCTCATTGTATGCTTTTGGTATAACGAATATTTGTCTCCCCATTAGAGTCACCAAAAATCTATTGCTAAACAAATTGTTCTTTTCAATTTAACTCTCAAATGCCCAAATCTGTGAGAAATAATTTGATACCAACAGTTGGATAATCTATCGCTAGATTGATAGATTTCCTCTAAATTGGAAGGTACATCTCCCTTGTGTGAATAATGTTTGATGAATTTTAGTCTTTCCTAACCTAATAGGGGTATGCTCTTAACCTGAGAGTAGGAGAGGTAAACCAAGCCAAATCTAGATAGAAAATAGCTTAGGCGAAGTAATTACAACACTGAATCTAACCAATTCTGAGACTCTATCGATCAAATTAATTTCCCAAAATTGGTGATGCAAAGGATAATACTAAAATGCAAATCCTAGAATGAAAGCTATCAATGCGACAATATGAGTCAATCCATATCACAAGAACATTCCCAAAACTTAGAGAAGCAATCGATTTTACCCTAGATTAATCGTATCAAATCATTATACAAAACTTTAGCTCAAATACAGATTACAAGTCTAATTCAAATGAGATGTTCAAATTCAACAGAAAGATAAATGAGATGCAATGGAATAGTTAAAGAAATGGCATTTAGACATACACAATTGACTCAGCAACGATGATAGATTCTTCACACCAAAATTTAGCCGACCCTTGTATTGATTTTATGGATTCATACATATAGAGTTCCAAATTGAACCATTACAAAAAGAAGTAACCAAAATGGTTCAACTTCCCAACTAGAAAATGATAACTAAAGGTCTATCCATTACAAAATCTTGACAAAAATAGCACAAGAAGAGAATACATTTATATTTTGGCTTCCTTCTCCTTAGCTAATTTAGCCCTATAGGCTATCATAGCAGTGATGACCTGGATGAGCTCTTCGTGTCTGTTGACATGGATGTTGGTGTAACGGATGAGCCATCTGGAATTTTCTTTAGCTAGAGTCTTGATTGCTTCTAACCGGTCTTTTCGTTCTTCCATAGCCTTAAAGATGCATCCACTCAATTGCTAGAGTTCTCGCACTTTGTCTAAATGAGTCAAAGACAGCTCTGCCAAATTATGCAAGTAGTCTGTGAATGACTTCTGCATGTTGGCCACTCCAACTATTTATTTTCCCTCACCACTATTCTATGAATCCACATGAAGTCCTAGCAAGAGTTTATAATTTTTACTCTGCTCCTCCTGCACCTTAAAATCTATTTGTCGTAGCCCTGTCTCGACCTGAATAATCATGTCTCGACCTGAATAATCATCTTCATTTTGAATTCCATACTTTGAAGCCATTCGATCAAGGGCTCATCACCCTTCTGTAGGATCTTAGCTTTTAGGGCCTCCTTAGTTTTCATCTTTACCACCACATGCAACATAACTATGCATTCTTGACATTTCACTCTCTCTGCAGTGAGAGTCTATAAATTCTTCTCAATGTTTTTTTTCTCTGTTTCAAGCCTCAGAACAACATTACCTAATTGCTCAATGATCGCTACACCTTCTGACTCAAGCCTCTTGATCCATCTCTTACCAATTTGTTCGTAATGTTGATCTTCTTGCAACTTAGCAAGGATGGCCTAGTTCTCAAGAGTACTAGGATCAAAGGAAGTTTGAGTACTAGGAGCACTCGCTATAGGAGTTAAGAGCTATCTAATGAACTCTGTCAGCTAAGCCACTTCTACTTTAAGCTAAATTTTGTAAGTCTTGAGATCTTCCAACTCCTCTTCTATTACTACATTGGTGGACTTCCACCAATCCACTTTAGTGTCGTGCCAAGATAAGCCCATATCAAATGATTGCAACTAAAAATCAGAAGCCGCTAGATCTTCAAGCCTACCTTCTTTGGTAGGCTTGGCTACTTCCATGGTGAAGTGCCCTATTTTAGGATCATGACCTAGAGTAGAAATAGTCTTTTCACTCTTCGGTTTGATTGTAGTAGCCTTGGGCTGGAAATCCCATGATAGGGTGTCTTTGCTGGGAACTGCTTCTTCTACCCTCTTCCTCTTGCGCTCCAGAGTATTTGCTATCCATAATTCTGTGCTAGTGACCTTGTTGGCAGAGACCAACTCTTCGATGAATAGCTTTCTAATAAGTGGAGGAATAGCTTTGGGACAAGAGGCAAATGGGTTCACTAAAGTAGGCAAGGAGGAGATCAATTTCACAACCTAAGTAACCTCCTATTGCTCCCCACCTCTCTTATCAGATTCTGCAGAAGTACTAGGGATATCCTCCCAAACTTCGACTATAATAGGGGATATCCTCTTTGGAGTTTCTCAAGTCAAAGTCCCAGTCAAAAACATTTATAGCAGTGGCAATAATTGGCTTCTCAGGCTCTATAGCTTTAGGAGGCTCGTCTGTAGACTCTAGTTGATTTTCCAGGTTGGCCTCTTCTGTGACTCTGACATCTAGAAGGGGACCTTCTCCACAAGTATTCTCTAAGAGAGAGGCTTTTTTAGGAGGTTCATCTCCTCCCCTCGATGGTTGAATTAATCCCTATGCAGCTAGAAAGATTGCTGCAGAGGAAGAAGCTGGAGCACCCGTAGTTGTTTTCGTAGGAGTTCACTGAGTGGGAGGTTTCCTCTTTGACCTTTTCTTTCGGCCTGCTGTCCACTCAACCCACTGAGTTGTTCTTTTGAAAATACCCACCATTAGGGTCTGCAAGTCACTTACCGCCTGGTCCAGAATCATCTCTGAACTAATAGGGGTGGATTTTATTTTCTCCAAGTAGGTATCATCATACAGATGATTACCATCATCTTCTAGCCCTTCTACTGCTATGTTAACATTAAAATTTTTGATTTGTTCAATGGTTAACCGGGCGTAGAACCTTTCCCTACTCTCCAAGTCATCTTTGCAATTGGCCCAATAGTCTTCAATATTAGGCACATGATGAATAGCCAGGCTAATTTGCAAGACATCTCTAGCGTAATCAACAGGATCATATTGCGGTCTCAGAACGTCATATGTCACCAGAGAGAACTTCTTCAAGAATGTTTTAAGGACATTCTTTGCTTCTGATCAAGATGCACAAGTGTAAGCTCCGATGACCATCGAGAACTCATAGCCTTTCTTCTTCGCCTCTGAGTAGATCAGGTTCACCTGGAGTGCTTGCCTCATTACTTCGATCAGCACGATCATGTCTGTGGGGTATCTGGGCAGCTTCAAAGGAAATTCGTCGAAACCTGCAAGATGAAGATATGAGAAATCTCTAAACTGAATAAAATAACATCCAAATTGGCTTATAAAATCCATGGCTTTAGGAGAAAATCTCCTCTCTGGATAACCCTATAGCTCCCTGCATAGTCTCATGGTAAAGGCATCATTAACCGTGAGATAATCCGCATAGCTATTTTGTAGTTGCAAAGATGGGAAAAACTCATAGCTTTTCATATCATCTGGGAATTATTGTAATCTAGGAAGCCCAGGCAAGATTTGAATTGTGGCTAAAATATATATCAGGATAGAAGACATGTAAAATTCATTCTAAAATTTGGCCCTATTGAGGGCGTCTGAGAGAGTCTCACTTACCATCAACGCCCAATCAATGAAATGATGTTGAGAATAGATTATCTGAACCAAGAAGAAATGCTATTCCATGAAATTAAAAGATTCACTCTCACCTCTAATTCTATGGAGTAATACCAGGATATCTTCTATTTCAGGCTTAAGATTTGTGCCAAATAATGTTTTGGGCAACTTGCCCTTGGCGCTCTTGGGTTCTTTAAACCATGACTTCATAATCTCTCTTTTCTAGACTGGTCTCTTCGCAAAATATTCAGAAACCACCTAGCTATAAGTCATCTTAGAGTATTCCACCTACTCTAGAATGTGGAGAGAATTTTGAATGGATTCTCTATCAATGGAGAGGAGCACCGTGTTGTTTGGTAGGAGAATTTGCTTGGTGTCCAAGTTGTTTCAGGCTATATATTCCCAGACCAACTCAGGAGCCTGAACAGCTACAGGAAAACTGGCCACTTTGTCTAACCCACTCTCCTTTAGCTTCTTAGTGATAGGATGGATTTTCTCTACTCCCAGTCTATTATGGAAACTCTACATGTCGAATAATTTCAGTGAGGTATCTGAGATTTTATGCCACTCAGAGGTGATACTGTTCAATCTGTCGAATCCTACAAATCTGGAAGCCATGTGAGTGTGATTCACTTTGAAGATTCAAATTTCTCTTTGGAAAATAGGAACAAAGAGTGACTGGTCTTAGCTGCTTCAAATTCAAATGATTTGGTGAACAATGGTGATTCCAATTCGTAGTCTTCAACTGATTATATATATATTTTTTAAATTCTTATCATTTAACGGCCAACTTCCTGTGTCACACGAATGAGAAGACCTTTACATTAATGAATAAGTCCGTTACAAAGTAAAACGGCCTTATTCATATTAATTACTTTTCTTTTCATGACATTAGAAAACATTTTTTTTACTTTAGTAACCGTAACGGTAACTTTCCTAAAGCGGCAGAGATTTACTTTTTTTCTTCTCCTTTGAGCGGAAAAATGCCTTTAGAGTGCTCTCTGTCTCAAAATCTGCCAAAGGAGAATTCTGGCCTGCAGGGATGCCAAAGTGATATATATTGATTCCATTGGCCTTCTTATGTGTTGGCTCTCTTGTGGAATGGATTATTCTTTGAAATTTCTTCACGTTAATAACTTGGCAGAAAAGGCATCTTGTGGGTCAGAACCCACTGGTAGGAGCAGTGGAGAAGCCATTTTCCACTTTTTTGCCTATGACGAATTCCATGAAGCCTCCTCCATTTGATCATTTCTTATAGTTTTGACATGAGTTCTCAAGGCTTTCTTGTTCCTGACTTCCTCATTTTCCATCTTTATTTATCTCCAGTATTCTTAAGTTTGTCAATTGTGGAAAGTGCACCCCATATGTCATTTTCTGCCATGGAGAAGCCAAAACTTGATTTCCCGCCAACGCTTTGCAACTTGAAGGTATGAGGCAAAGTATTTTATCTGCTTGTAATTTTGAAGCTAGAAGCTTTAAAATGTGGCCTTTACCGGATTAGGGATTTAACCTACCCGATAAAACATGATTTTTAGACTCAAAATCCCTCCCGGCTTAGGAAAGAGAAGTCAAATTAGGGAAATCTGATAAAGGCCTTCTACCTATAGTGGACTTCTAGACTTAGACTAAGGACTTGAATGAGACTTCTACAAACACTACTACACACAAAACATCAATTTTTGTCTTGAGATATAAATACCAAAAGTGGGGCAACATGCATGAAACACAATCACTCCTAATTTATGGAGTAATTGAAGGATCAAATAAAAATCATAGGAAAACATTCGTAAATCATGGATCTGACATAGAAATATTGAAAGATAGTAATTAAAATTTAGTTAGACTGAAGTGCTTTGATGGTTAACGGTGATTTATCTAGAAATAATGCTAACACCGCCCTTAAGACTAACTAAGGAGAATAAAACTAATGAAAGGAAAGAGGAAAAAGGGAAAACCCAATGGGAACCAAAACCCCCCTCAAAATTTATACTAATCTGCATGGTAGCTACAATTTTTTAGTATCCTTCAACCCAAGAAGGATGCACAAAAAGTAAAATTCAAGAGATAATGTATCCCTCCACAATGTGTAATCAATGGTAGATGCTTGAAACTGGATGTACAAGGTGGTACATGATCTTTGAACAACATTCTTCCCCTTAGGAAGAATCAAAACCAAAGATGTGCGAGTGAACTCTCCATAATCCCTAAAGAATATGTAGGAAGAAAACTCTAGATGTATGATGTCTTTGAAACCCGCTCCATATTCATGTTCATACTCAAAGTTATCATAATTAAATTACGCATTGTTGAATATGACAATCTAGAAGCTTCTAGAAACTAATGTAGAACACAATCAAATAACTCATGTATCTCCTCAGAAGGAAAATAGATCTCCTCAAAATGTTGTGCAAGTATATCCAAACTCTTATCAATCTATGAGGAATGATCATGTAGAGAATCAAGAAGAGGGTTAGAAGGTTCCCTCACAACAACTGAAGAAGAATCGCCTTCATTAAAGAGAAGATATAGGAAATCAATATGATCATGTAGATCCAAAATGAGGGATTCTACAAACAAAAATGAGACGTCTGATAGAAATTTATCCCAATGATTTGGATCCAGAAGGCATAAATGATCCTGTTGCAAAGAATCATTGGAAGCTTTCAATGAAGCAACTCTAAACTCTAAAGAAAAAATAGGTACATATGGGTTATCAATAAAATGATCATCTAAGAAGGATGTGTCCAAACAATATGGGGAGACAAAAATGTTACTATCATCCATAGAAGCCTGGCTATCCCAGGAAACATCACTTTTAGATGAAGAATCAATGTCTCCATACAATTTTTGGATGATGATCAAGGAAATGAAAGGGAACTCAGTGTGCTCTATGTAATGTAGAGTATCCTTTGAAATAGTAATGCACATTAATCCCTAGACCATGTCATTACTATTCAACCATGTAATTTTATATTCATAGTTACTGTTGGCAAGTTTACTTCATGAGGAAGCGTGGCTTATTTTTTGTTTTCAATCATGGCAAAAAAGTCATACTAAGTTTCTGTCAAAGATAACTTAGAAGATAAAATGACTAAGTATAGAATACAGAGCAAATAGACAGATACAGAGATCAGCACATCAGCGTGCATGTTAGAGACCACACTAGATCAGGTGTGCTTAGATATATACTCTATGGTATGTGTATATGCTATATCCAAATGCACAAGGTATGAAACTTCAGTAAGGAAAAGTTACAGACAGATTAGTACACTACAGTCCAGGAAACAATCCAGAATACAAAGCACAGAAGTTGACTACTGTTTTGGTCAACGTGTATTATTTTGTGATGTTAAGGCTAAGTGCCTTTAGTTATAAGTTTGTAATTATGTAATTAATGTTTTTGTAAACACGCTTGAGCCGACTTGTTCAGAAGCATTGTATATTTTGTTAAGAGGCCGACTAAGTGTTATGTTTTGGGTCGCGCCTATTCGTTTGTAAAGATATAAGTATGTAATGTATTATTATGCTACAGCATGCAAGAGAAGTTGATGATTATGTAAGAAGTTACAAAGGGTCAATATAATGAATTCAGAAGATGATATATCTCTTTAAAAGAGTAAGAGCATCCATGCATACACGGAACTGATCAGACAACAGTGTCACTACAGTAGTTCATTTTTTATATAGTGCATATCAACATTCAGAGGGTTGTAGCCTTCATATTATTTGGGCAGTGAGCCTAGGCAGTGAGCCATACACCCCTAACATGGTTTTTGTAAAAGACTCCTGACAAGGTCCGACCCTTAACCATGTCATTGTACTCAATTTGTAAAGACTACTTCTAATAGGGCAAAGGAACTTTAACAGGTTCAATATACCTAGTACAATATTTTGTGGGTACTAATCCCCACCGGATTTTTCCTCTGATCAAGGTTCTCCATAATCATATCTTGTATTATGTGTTCTTGTTTTATGATTCTTTGAATGCACATTTGATATATGTTTAATTGGCTGAAATATAAATAATTGATAAACACTGATTCACCCCCCCCCCCAGTGTTTCTAACAATTGGTATCAAAGCTCTGGTCCTCTGAAAGAAATTTTAACCACTTGAGGAGATCATGGAACCAGCTGA
>MU225836.1:987152-1019616 GCA_018584345.1 Thuja plicata
ACATTCTGAATGAGTTAGTTCCTGATGATAAGAAAGTTGCAAAAGTTCAAACTATTGAACATGTGGATAGTGTACTAACAAACTTCAAGTCACACTTCACCAGCTTAGTAGAGACAACTACTAAGATCATAGAAGATGAGTATAAGAATGAAAGATTGAATGAAGTAGTGAATAAATTTACCTTGGATCTGAACTCTCTTAAAATTGGACAGTCTATACTGAAAGAGTTGGCAGAAAAAGGGAAGAAAGTTATAGCAAACTGCATGGATAGAGTGAAGCTCACCTCTGAGCACACTAAAAGAATAACAGAAGCTAAATAAATGGTGGACAACATAAGAAAATCTATTGATAATTCCATGTAGGACATGAACATATGCAATAACATCTACCAAGGACAACTGGACAAAATTGAGAAAGCCGAGATTGAAATAAGCAAGATAAGAGTTAGACAGACTTAGTTGAGAAATGCACTTGTACCTTCATTAGCAGTTCTTATTGAGAACATCAAATAGATAGATGATACAATGCAGACTTATGATCAAGGTCCTTGCTTGGATCTAGTGAAAATGGAGAAGTTAACATATGCTTTATGCGCGCACCTCCAAACAATTGATGCAATGAAAGCATTCTGGCAGAAAGAGATTCAGTCTCTTCAAGTTGTGTACCTTGATTTATATATGGAGTAAGTATGAAGAATTATAATTTTTGCACACCTTTTTCATTCATGTCAAAGGGGGATTAGTATAGAATGTGTATATGAGAAATAGTATATATGTATATATCATTAAGTTATGATATACAGTCATTTTCGAATGAAGTCATTTTGAGTAACTTAGCCACATTCCTTTGTTGCCATAAATGAAAAAGGGGGAGATTGTTGACAAGTTGACTTCCTGAGGAAGCGTGGCTTATTTTGTGTTTTCAATCATGGCAACAAAGTCATACTAATTTTCTATCAAAGATAACTTAGAAGATAAAATGACTAAGTACAGAATACAGAGCAAACAGACAGATACAGAGATCAGCACATCAGCGCGCATGTTAGAGACCACACCAGATCAGGCATGCTTAGATATATACTCTATGGTATGTGTATATGCTATATCCAAATGTGCAAGGTACAAAACTTTAGTAAGGAAAAGTTATAGACAGATTAGTACACTACAGTCCAGGAAACAATCCAGAATACAGAGCATAGAAGCCGCCTATTGTTTTGGTCAGCGTGTATTATTTTGTGATGTTAAGGCTAAGCACCTTTAGTTATAATTTTTTAATGATTTAATTAATGTTGTTGTAAACACACTTGAGCAGACTTGTTCGGAAGCGTTGTATATTTTTTTAAGAGGCCGACTAAGTGTTATGTTTTGGGTCGCGCCTATTTGTTTGTAAAGATATAAGTATGTAATGTATTATTATGTTACAATGTTCAAGAGAAGTTGATGATTATGTAAGAAGAAGTTACAGAGGGTCAATATAATGAATTCAAAATATTATATAGCTCTTTAAAGGAGTAAGAGCATCCACGCATACACGAAACTGATCAGACAACAGTGTCACTACAACAGTTCATTTTTTATATAGTGCATATCAACATTCAGAGGGTTGTAGCCTTCATATTATTTGGGCAGTGAGCCTAGGAAATGAGCCATACACCCCTAACAGGGTTTTTGTAAAAGACTCCTAATAGGGTCCGACCCTTAACCAGGTCATTGTACTCAATTTGTAAAGACTGCTTCTAACAGGGAAAAGGAACTTTAACAGGTTCATTATACCTATTACAATATTTTGTGGGTACTAATCCCCACCAGAGTTTTCCTCTGATAAAGGTTCTCCGTAATCATATCTTGTGTTATGTGTTCTTTTGTTATGATTCTTTGAATGCACATTTGATATATGTTTAATTGGCTGAAATATAAATAATTGATAAACACTGATTCACCCCCCCNCCTGATTCCCCCCCCCCCCCCCCTCTCAGTGTTTCTAATAGTTACTTGGCTCATGAACATGTCAATTGAGATATAGTAGTAGATCCTTCTCAATTTAATAATTATATGTCCTTTCTTTCCAGGACAAATAATTCTCTAAGGTTAGCTTGACAACATAAGGATGAAAATAATTACCATACATGATTAATCCCTCATAAATGGAACTTTATCTTACTTCATGAATACAAAAATAAAATTAGAGATGACTCCCAGCTAATGAAAACATTTCATTCTATCTAATAAATATGATATGTTCATGCTTCTTCTTCCTATCTCTAGTGGGCTCTGATACCATGTAGAATTTTGTAGCTAAATTTGCACAACACAAGATGGATCTAGCAGAACAAAAATTGAAGCAAAAATATTATGATTTAAAATAGAGAACAAAATAGAGCAGCCAAATAATGAAATTGAATTAATCATTATATTCACTAATTGTATACAATCTACAATTCAATGCATGATTTATACAACACTAAAACTCCTATTTGAAAATTGCGGTGAATATGCAATCAAAAATTAGACAACAATTCTTCAGTAGTTGGTCTTATGCATGAAACACAATCACTCCTAATGTGTGCAGTAATTGAAGGATCAAATAAAAATTATAGGAAAGCATCTGTAAATCATGGATCTAACTCAAAAAGAATAAAAGATATTAATTAACGTTGAGCCAAACTAAAGTACTTTGATGGTTAACGGTGATTAATCTGGAAACGCATTGGTCAATTATATATAAATTTATTCAAAACAATAATCAAATCACTGTAGGAGAAATAAAATATAATTATATGAAAAAATCAGTAAGAGAACAAGATAGTTGTAAGAGTAAAGCAGAAAGTAGCAATAGAGGAAAGATAAACTAAAGAAAGATAATCAAATAAAGTAGTTAGTGAATAAGTTTGTCTATTTCAAGAGTACATGCTATTATGAGATAGAAACTAGAATACAAATAGGAGATAGAACCTTCTATAAAAAGCATCAACTTGAAGCTTTAGTTGATGAATAGGTGTACCCACCTAGGTATTGCAGAACTTAAAGTGTTAGAGAATTTTAACTATAATTGGGTTATTCCTGTTTGTTGGCCAAGTCCATTGGAAGGTTTGAACATAGAGCTTGACATACTCTTAGAAATTTCCACTCTGTTGCTATGGAAACCAACAGATTGGTGACTGGAACATAGAAGATCACCATTAGGGAGAGTCAAATATTGAGTGGCAGGAATTTTAATTTCATTTGATGAGGGCATCTTTGCTAAAGTGAAGAACCTAAAGAATAATTTTAATTTTTTCCACACTAAGAGGTGGCAACTTTGAAACTTACTTCTAGATGCAGTAATTCCAATCATTGAGGCATAAAAATATGTATCAACAATATGTGCATCCAAATAAAGTTTTCAATGCAAACATATTTTGTGATCAATCAAGGTTGCATAATAGAAAGAATTTCAGAATTGAGAAATATAAGGCATTGGAATTTTGTGGCATTAATGGGCATCCACATAATATCCCATTTGAAATAAGAGATAAACTTCAAAAGTTTAGTGGCACAAAGAATGAATCAGTTGAGAAATATTTGCAGTGGTTTGATAACTTGATAGAAGACTATGAGATTGATCAGGAAGACATAGTCATGAAACTCTTTGTGCAATCCTTCAAATATGATGCAAGAGAGTGGTTTTTAGACTTACAACCATGTTCCATATAATCTTGGGATGAATTAAGATTAGCTTCCATTGATCAGTTAGGTGAAAGGACTAGTGAATCATTACTTCTTAAAGAATTCTCTGATGTTCATATTCAGAAAGGTGTATTGATACCGACTTTCAATCTCATATTTTCAAAATCTATAAGGAAACTTCCTGAAAACATGAAGCCTAATGATGCACTTGCATTGTGTATTTAATTGGGCACATTTGAGGAAGAAATGAGTTATAGGGAAAGGAGTGAAAGTACAGAGAGTCTATATGAAGCTTTTGAAATTTCCATGAACATAGATAGAGTTTCAAAATATGGAATGTGTAGGAGACTTAAGCCAGAAAGGAAAGTTTCTTAAGAAAACAAAAGGTACAATTTAGAGGTTAATAATCGTGTCTCAAATAACTACCAGCTCATTTCTCCACTATATGGTTCACACTATGACGATGGATATCAACCATAATATAGTGATAGATATAGAAACAAGATATGTGTGCCTCAAACAACAACAATACCTCATGCATATGCCCAAAATGATGCATTTGAACAATTGTCTAACATGTACATGTCTGAATATAGAGATACAAATGATCATGTCTTTGTTGTCCACAATCCAACATCATTCACCAATGAAAATTAGTTTGATCTTGGGGTTTTTTACTGGCATGATGCAAACATTGTTAATTTTATGGTTTTTCTCAGGCCTTGGATGATACCAAAATAAGAATACTTGCAGATTATGGCAGCAACTTATTCGCAAAAATTCAAGGGAGACCTTATGAAGGAAATGATTTGGTTAAAGTACCTAAAGGTGTAAATAATTTGAATTATCTTAATCATTGTCCTAATGACCAGGAAGATGGTTATGAATCACACAGAGATCAATTTGCAACAAAGAAAATGCTTCCAGATGACGTAGCATCTGAAGGAAGTGAGAGTACATGTTGTGAACAATAGAAGGAAGAGGGGTCTACATTCGAAAATGATCTACAAATGTTTTTCAAACTCATTGTATAATGAGGATATAGAGAAAGATCAAATAATGCTTTATCAAGGAGCGTTTGAAGATAGTTTTTATAAATTATCTAATCCACTATATGAGGAAGAGGACGTGTGTTCAAATGATCTAGACGTTATATCAGATTATCAAGATAACTCATGAGGTAGAAGTGAAATCATATACATTAAATAAGAATATTATAGGAGTGAAACATGATGTGAACAATGATGATAGAAATTCTTACTTCTTGGTCGATATAGAGCATGATGATACAAAAAATAGTATATCATGTGATGAAGATATGGACATAGACTCAGATTGTGATTTTGAACTCAAATATTGTGATGAGAAAGAACCAAATGAAATATCTATACATCATGACTTAATTTGGTATTTAGATGGACAATACATTGGCCACACAGAACAAAATGAGGATTCACATAAGGCTGCTAGAGATATGCATTATAATAAACATATACAAAAAGAAGTTTTAGAAAATGATTTCCAAATTTCATCAAAAGTGTTGTATAGTGAAGCACGCGAAGATATGAATGTTAATAAGACAATAGATTCATTGAAAAATGACTAAGAAATTAGTAATGATAATCATATGCATGACTCTAATATTTATGGTTTTATTGGTGTAACTTCATCTCACAATGTGAATCAAGGTGCATGTTGTCTCAATGATCCCATTAGCTCTTATCAATCAAATTTAGGATACAGTGGAGACTTGATAGATATGGATGGTTTTTCAAACTAGAACAATGAAAGTTCTCAATTCACTCATCTTTTGCCTATCCATAAAAATAATTGTAATTTTGTTACTCAAGGTGATGACATAGTATGTGAAATAGATATGTTTCAAAAGAAGGGTATAGCCAAAGATAACATGGACACATGTGGAAACCAGTGTATAGAATTATTTTAATCTGAAAGTAATTTTCAAACATTTTCAAATCCATTACATAGTATACATGAAGTGCTTCTAGATGATCCAAATATTTCACCAACCTATGAGGATCATCCATATGATGTTGAGAAGAAGATGTATGTTGCTACAACATCACCATCAAATGAATCTGCCAAATAATTTGAAGATATTTTGGATTAGGCTGCCTCATACATACATAGTGGTATAACTTATTATGAGGGAAAGATGAATAGAGACATCAATGGTCAATGTTACTTAGTTGGATCAAAGCTTGTTTATAAGTTGGAACACAAAACACAATGTGAAGGTCTCAATAAAAATTGTGACAAGGCTGAGACTAAAGCATAATATTTTATCAAAATAAAGGGGGCCTCTTTTTACACATTTTATTTGTAAGACCGTGAAGAAAATGGTGAAGAAGCTTATGGTGAAGTAAAACTGGAAAGTATCAATCTTCAGCCTAGCTTGATTCCAATGACTACACTACTGATTGTGAAGATGTGGTGAACAATGATTATAGTCAAATATTGGTCAATGATATTTTCACATTGTTCATATCATTACTTGATGAAAATCGGTTTTATGATAGGGGTATGCATAAGTCCCTTAATTTTGGTAGCCCGGGGCTGCTAAATACAATTAAGATATGATTTTTAGAAGCATGCAGTGATTTTTGAACTCAGTGGATCAACACATGGTTTACTTCTTCTAGATAATTTTTGGATTCTTTCTATGCCCATAAGGAGCATACATCCCCAGACAAAGAAACTGTTGGAACTTTAATTTTTTTGCAAAAATTCATAGTAACATTGATAAGAAAAGGGTAATTCAAGAGACCAACTTTGGAGGCTTATGTTTTGGAATTGATCATCATAATGAGTGGCTTGATGGGAACATTCATATACCATAAATGAACATATATGCCAAGTTGCAGGTTGTTGTGGTCATTTTTTGGAAATAATCATTACATTACACACTAAGGAACATACGTGAATGACCACCCTTTAAAAATTCATATCTCAATACCTAATTGTTGACAGGGTTTTGCTGACCGGGTCTGTCAACAGTCATAAGTTGTCACCGGGTTCCGGGGAAATTGGCCAACTCCGCCTACAAAGGTTGTTCGGGGAAATAAAATTCTCAGGGCCTTCAAGCACCTGGGTGTCGGGTCACGACGGTGTGAGGCTCGGTTGGGAGAGGTGACTATTTTCAAGGGGGATATCTGGTTACTTCAACTCATTCTCCCAGAGATTCAATTCAATAAGGGTTTCCCAGAGCATCTACACTTAGAAAATAAGGCGAAAAAGATCCTGCAGGGTTAGAAACATTTTATCTAACTACAGTCATGCTGAAAGGTCTGGAACATCAACAATACTATGAAATACTACACTAAATACCAAAGAAATACACAACCATCAGTTAGCATTTTATCAGTAGCGAGAATAAAGAGGTTAATCTACTTAAACATATTCAGAGCAAAGGACATACAGGACGCTAAAACATAAAATACCATTAACTGAGAAGCAGAGACACTAAAAACATCATTGCTATGAATCCTTCCTTCTTCATTAATATTCTTTCCAGCAAGCACTGGTGCGTGATACAATAATGGCTCCAAGGGAGCATTCAACTAACAGGAACAGAACAATGGAGCATTGAGCTCTGCAACTTAAACTCAGAAATCACTTTTGCTATTGATATGGACAACAAAATCATCAATTTTGCCGACCCTTAGAAATGGGCTGATTTGCCTATTTCTACAACTCTCTAACCCTAACCCTATTTCATTGTATTTGAATAAAATATAATATCTGGGGGGACGGTACTACCTGCGCCACCCTACAAAAGACCTGGAGACGGAATAGGTCTTCCACGTCAGAAGAAGAAGATGGGAAGATACATCGAAAGAATCAGTCTCGAGAAGAGAGCCAGAGAAAAGAAGGTAGAAAGTAGGTCTCCCGGGGACCGAGGCTACATGCCTCATAAATAGGAAATGCGGTACCCTGCCTCCAATATGCCAGGTGTACCTTTGAACGGTGCCTCGAGAAGATCACCCCGTCAGAAACCAATTGCTGAGCCAATGCCTCTTGATGTGGCCAACTACCTTCTGACAGTCTTTATTAACCACCTCTGAAAGGGACCGGTCGGCCTCAGGGACCGGGACACGAATCACTTTAAAGAATACAAAATTTAGGATCTAGGACTCTGGGATCTAGTAACTTACGTCCCCAAAATAATAAAGAATACTTAATACTCAAGTTTCCCCAGTTCCCAGAGAACGCTCAAGGCTACTTATTATCGTTGAAGGCCTGAAGGAGGCGGAAAATGCCATCCTCGTCAATCTTTCTTAGGCTGGCCCTTCTGTGTCTGGCCACATCAACTAGTTACCCCAGGTCCGAAACATTATTCCTGAACTCATCTGCCATCCTTGCGGCATCATGGCCTTTAAGCACCATTTCGGTAAGCTTTTCCATTTGGGCTCCATCTATTCCCTCCGGGGATTGATACCGGGAGGCCATCATTTCATCAAAATTTCTCAAGACTGACTCCTCCGGGGTATAAGTATCTGTACTAAGGGGATCAACCCCGGAAGCTTTTATTACAAATGACTAGTATAAATTAGAAGAATACTTCACTGTATTTACCTTCTCCTGTAGGGACTCTACCAGTTACTTGGTTACCTCCAATGTGAGGTCCAGTCTGGAGTGCTGAGCCCTTACAAAATCAAATGATTCCTCACCCAGAATTTCAGATTCGGACATTATATCTTCCCCCTGGGTGAGGAGCTCTTCGAGCTCTACCTTCCACGCCTGGTAATTCTTGGCGTCACTCTCCCATTGATCAATTAGTGCTTCTGCCTGGTGAATAACCTGTCAGGCCATAAATAAATCTAGGAGAGTGGACGCTAGGAAAGGTCGGGTGTTTCCTATTTGTAGGGCGACCCATTCATCTGCTGCTTGGGCCTTCTTTTTCATTACTCACAGGGAATCTATGTCACTCTACGATAATTCCTCTAATGTGGAGGCCTGTGGAGGGGCGACACTGATGGGTCTAGCCAGCTCAGTAAGCAACCCAATGAGGTTTCCGCTCTTCTCTTTTTCTGCCTTGAGCCTCTGGGCCTCTTTCTCATATCGAGCCTCCACTGCCCTTGCTGCTTCCTTTAGCAGGTCCACTTCGCCCTGCTTCCCTCTTTTACCCAAGTGTACCTCTATGATATTGTAATCTGTAGGGTCTGCAGCCACTTCATTGACATCTGGGGGAGGGGTCACCACTACTGCAACTATTTCTCCACCCGGCCCAGTTCATAATGTGTGAACTGTCTGGGCCTTCTTCGCTTTTGGCGGGGCCTGAGCTAAGGCCATCATTTCAGCCAAGGAGATAGGGACTGCCGAAGCGGATTGGGATTTTCTCTTTCTACTTTTCACCAGCCACGGAGGTGGGAGAGGTGGCCTTCCTACCAGAGTCTACTCTTCTTGTTCTCTCCCAGTTTCTGGTGGTGGCTGCTCCTTTTCGACATGTGCTTCCTCTGTTTCTCTCCCCACTGGCACCTCTTCAGCAATGACATCCTCAATTTCTATATCCTCAGCCTGGTCCCTGATGTCGATTGGTGAGTCTGGACCCTAATCGGCTTCCTCAAGGATTTCCTCTTCAAGCTGCTCCTCTTCTTCATCTGTTGCCAATAGGGGAGGTATTGGGCAAAGATTTAGAGTTTGGGCCACTGTGATTACCTACCCAAGGATTACCCCTGGGAGTGGCCTTTGGAACATGGCGGCTGGGGTTACGGTTGTTCCCAAAGATCCAGGTCTGGATTCCCTAATGGATGCCTTCTGTTCAATTATTTGTTGTTGGTCCACTCCCAGACCTTGTATTTCTAGGGCCCTGGAGGCAATCTCTAGTCTTTGCTCTTCTATTTGCTGCTCTTCTTATTCCGCAGCTTCTTCCAGCTCTTCTAAGTCTATAGCCCCTTGTTCTTTCTCTGGGACTTCAGCCTCCGCTTGTGTGTCACCTCCTTGAAGATTTCTAAATTCATCGGCTGCAAATAAATCAAACTCTTCTTTCGGAGGGGGACTGGCTGGGGCTTCGCCTGTTCTTTTTCTTTCTCTGGCTCCGGAGAACTGGAAGAGAGAATCTCCACTTCTTTTCGGAGGGAGGCCCTTGGCGCTGGTTCTGCCTTTGACTGTTTAATGTGCTTTCTCTTCCTCTAGGTGATCAGAGGCGGCCCTGCATTGGCTATTGCCTCCGCTTCCATAGGATCTACCCCAATCACCTTCATCATTAGGGCTGCCAGTGACAGGGAGGAAGAGGGACGAATTGGTCTGGACATGAGTGGGGGAGTGGCCATCCTTGTCATTAGTTTCTCCCTCATTTGTTAGGAGGCTACCAGAGATTGTTGAATCTGTTCTTGTATGGGGGTCTGTTGCGCGGAGGGGGTTAGGGCTATCCCCTTTCCTTTGGCTGCACCCTGTGCAGAAGTCCCAGCTTGTGAAGATGTCCTGGCCCCCAGAGTTAATCTTAATACCGGCGATGGTGTTACTTTTGGTGCCGGTTGGGGAGCCAGGCACGTACTCCTAGGGCACACCCTCTTGAAATATGCATGAATTCACTCTACTATTTCCCGAGTGAAGTCCTCAATTGTGTGCTCTTCCTGGGTGGCCTAATTTATTGCTGTCAATGCCATCTTATCGATCCCCTTTTCCTTGTACTAGGGATCTGTGGTGGGGGCGGTATCTGAAAAGCCCACTGGAAATCTCTGGAGCTTTAGCTCCTGCATCATTCCAGCCATCATTCTATCATAATGCCAGCTTCACACATCCACGTCATCTTGGTGATCCGCCCAGAAGTCTTCCATGTGTGCTTGGGGCTCTGAAGCCCGAGGTAGTACTGCTGCAATTCGGCCATGCAGATCAAAGTTTCTCCACGCCAAATAAAATTTCTGCAAGTTATAATGTTTCAGCTTGTTGTCTGCCTCCTTCGCAGCGGTCAGACTGCAGGTGTATTTCCCACAGGAGATTGGGAATGAAACATTAGGGACCTTCTTGTGAGCCAAGAAGGCATGCAGCTCCATCATCTGTCTACAATACTCCAGCAGCACGATCTTGTCCCCACAATGCCTGGACAACAAGTAGGGTTTCCCAGAGAAGCCGACAACCCTAATGTAGGTATGCTGCTGGAATTGAATATAGTAGTGCCCATAACTACTAACCAACTTTATTGCCTCAGTGGACAGGCAGTATCCGACATCTCGGGTGGGTGTGAGAAAATGGTAGTAAACGAAGGAATCATTTACCCAGTAGTAATTGGGGAAGCTGGCCTCCCATTGGATTTGTGGGAAGTGATCCTATGATACCTTTTGTCCCAGGCCAATCTCGAGAATGCCATCTGTAAGTAGGCTATTGGAGTAGGGCCTCTGTTGGGCCAAGGCCCATAAAACATAAGAAGTCATGTAGAACTTCTTCTTCTTGTTCAGCTGCAAGAACTGGGAGTCGACATGATTGGAGATAATTGTCGCCCAGTCAAAGAATTCTCTGTTAGTAGAGATGCCCAGTAGGAAATAGTACATCCACTCTATAAATTCTTGGGCGAAGGGTTGCCCAAATACCCAGGCCAAGGCAATCATCCCCATTTGGATGCTTTCCTTGAACTCAGAGCGGGGGATATCAATCTTCATTCTTTTGGGGTCCCTATTCTAGACTTTGAGCCAGTGGGTGTTTATGTATATCCGGGCGGCGTCCTCCAATTTAGCAAATTATTTTAAGGCATCTATCCTTGTGACCACCATGGACCGGGGAAATTGTGGGATGCCCAGGCCCACTTGGAAAGTGACTGGGTTGAGGGACACTAGTGGAGTGGGGAACCTCGTAGGTTCTGTAGCTGCGAGCATGACAGCCCAAACAGAAGAGTTGTAGTTGGCCGCCAATGCTAGAACAAGCTGCGGAGACTGCACAGAGCATGGGAAGCAAGCTGCCCAGAGGATCCCAGACCCTCCGATGTTTATTGCAAGTTGGTCTCTAGCCTGTCGCTGGATGTGCATTATCTTCACCAGAGCCTGCATTTCTGCCCAAGTTCCGACACTGGCGTCGATCATCAGTTTTACTTTGCACTCAATCTTTGAGCCCACGATCTCATTGTCTTGTACAAATTTCATAGTGAGGGGCATCTTTGCTAGGGCCTTTTCTATTTTTGACTTTGCCGCTGCCCTAGTCTCTATTGTGGTCGGTAATTCTAGACTTCCGGGAGGAGAGGATGCAGATGCTTCAGACATGGTTGCAAGTTGAGGTCCAGACCTGCGAGACAAAGCGATCGTCAGAATATTTTATCAAAGTAAAATAATTACTCTGGGGTCCAGAGAAATTACCACCGCGTCATTTGCTTTTCCTGAAAATTTAGTCTTACACATCCGAAAAGAAAAACACATTGTTAACTTGGGACTTTCATCACATCCCCGGGTCCAGAAAATTTTATCACACTTGACGAGGACATGGGGTGGACGGTGGAAGGAGACCCGAAGCCCAGAGAAATAACTGTTTTGCAAAGAAAGTGAAGGCATTTCCATGTGGACTCCACGTGCGTTGGCATTGAATAGATGTGATGGCACTGACGGCGGAGCTGACTGGCCGAACGCGTGAAAAGGGAAAGCCACTTGGCTGGAAGTAATTGCGTGCATGGAAAATAAATGAGGCTTTGACAACCTTCATGGAGGAGAGAGAAAACTGCCTGTTTGAAACTGGTCGAGAGTCGAGTTTCAAACAGGTGGTTTTCTGCCTCGAAGCAAGCTTAAAGATGAAAACCAGAAGCAGAGGTGACTCGACCAGCTCGTCAAGCCACCCGAAAGGATACACACAGAGCCAAAGGATATATACATAGAGAGGAGGGGATATATAAGGGATATTTATAGAAATGCACATATATACACAAATATACACACAGGGTGACTCTGCTGGGGAAAACCAGACAAAGGAGAAACAGATATATACAACTATTTACATTATGTACATGCTATTTACATACTATTTACAGACAACCTCTGCACAGAAGGCGGACAACCTTCTAGCAGAGCCGACCCACGAACGGGCGGCAAAACCAGAAGACAAAGACAAGACACGACAAAGCGACGAAGAAAAATAGAAATAAAACCAGGAAAAACCAGAAAACAAAAGCAAAATAAAGAGGAGGGAAGCAGAAAAACTAACCTGAAAATGTGGAAGGCGAAGGGAAAGATTACCAGGAGAACTCTGCAACAACTCGAATCGTTAGGCTATTGATATCACCACCACAAAGCACTAGCGTACGTCTGAGAATAGTAGAAGGGGTTAAGCTTTGATTATCACAAATTTCTCTGTAATTTCTCTGCTAATAGCTTTGAAATCGCTCTATTTTGCTCTAAGTTCTCGAAGGTTTTAATCGCGGTAAATGTGAAAATGACAGGCGAGCCTATTTATATCCATGGTAAAAAGCAATCCTCCTCCTTCCAAAGATTTTAGGTTAAGCGCAACCTCTGGACTCCGGGCCTGGGGATTTCTTACGATGATATTCCTAAGACTTAAGAACATCATAGCAAGGAATCCTGGAGTTCGGAGTCCAGCTTCCCAACAAAATACAACCTCTGGGACAGGAGTCCCGGAGGAGAAAACCAAACCAAGAAACAACACACACCGAGGGAAGAAAACCCCAGAGAAAGAAAACAAAAGCAAAAGAAAAAGACAAGGCAAAAGCCGCAAGGGAAACAAAACAAAAGCAAAAAGGGAGACCCAACATTTTGCACACAAAATGTAGGGACGGGGATGCAGGGCATAACAAATGGCGACTATCTAGGACAAATGCCTTAGCGCATTTGAGAACCATAGAATCTCTGGTTAGCACAACTGGAATAAATCTGCCTCTCGAAGTATTTTAATAGGCCAAGAGCAACATATCTGAGAGAACCCGACCACACGGGAGTAAGCCCGTAGCCTTTCATCAGTGGTGTCGTGTGTGCTTTGGAAAGAAATCAAGCCGATGACCTCTGGGAGGAATAGAGAAGAGGTACTAATTGCATCGAACCAGTCATCAACTTGCTTGTTTCCCCTGGAGACCGGGGTCTAATCCTGCTTCTCTTATTATTTTATTTATTTTCAGGTGGGGAAGGCGGTACTTCTTTCACCATTGAGCCTAAGCTTAGCTAAATTCAAATGGCGGTACTTCTTTCACCTGTCCACCTATATTTAAGCATTCGAAGAGGATAAAACTCTGGACCCGGGAAGAATTTCATTATATTTTCAGACGTGGGTCAACCAATTAGTACAACTGATCCACCCCCGACGTGTTTGATTACTTGTTCCTTATATTATTTATATTCACTGATCGCCAAACTCCCGGAGGCAACACCTGATGGAGATTGCTCAAAAATGTGCTATGATCTATAAAACAATCCCAGAGACCAGGTTGATTCCACCGTGCTAGAGATAGATTCTAAAGTTCACCATGCCGAAGACATTGCACCAGAGGCCAAAGTCATGCGAAGCATTCCAATCCCTGCAAGACGGAATAGAACGCCGGGACCAAAAGAAAGCCGAAAGAAAAAAATAAAGACACCAAAACCAAAAGAAAAAGGGGGACTACCCCGGAGGACAGCCACCAAAACTATTTATAAGGCAGGGTATCTCGCAATGAAACACCCGGAGGAGATATTTACATATAATACAAATTTGGACAAAA
Organism: Thuja plicata; assembly: GCA_018584345.1. Taxonomy (NCBI): domain Eukaryota; kingdom Viridiplantae; phylum Streptophyta; class Pinopsida; order Cupressales; family Cupressaceae; genus Thuja; species Thuja plicata. Next base: position 1,001,463 of record MU225836.1, read on the forward strand.
TTACCCCCACTCGAAGTAGTGTTTGAGAAACTGCCCATTAACGGGCAATGCGACAGGTTCTCCAGTTAAGGTGTTACGTGATAAGTGTTTGCCCCGCAGATTTCTGAGATTAGATATGGTCTGAGCCAGAGCCGTTGGAACTTGGTGTGCTTTCCTTTCTTCTCCTGGGCCTTGTCCCACAATAGGACCAAGTCTGAGATCTGAAAAGCCTTGTATTAGGCTCTTCTGTCAAACCATCATTTTACCATTGCTTGATGACGCACAAAGTGTTCAAGGGCCGCATCTTGCTGTTCTTCCATTCACACCAGATTCAAAAGTTGAACCTCCACGATGTTGTCCCTGTTGTTAAATTCTTGCATAAACTGTGAAACTGGGATTTGTAAGTTGACTGGGAATACAGGGTTCTGGCCATAAACCAGGTGAAATGGGAATGTCCCCAGGGCGGCCTTGATACGAATATGATCTTCCCCGAGGGTGAATTTCAAGTTTTGGTGCCAATCTTGGGGATTTTGATCCAGCAGATGTTTGATCACCTCAAGTAGATTTTTGTTTGTTGATTTAGCGACGCCATTCCCCTGGGGGTAATAGTTGCTGAAGAACTTCAATGTGATCTTTTGATTGTAGGTCCATTCGAGTAATTGTGCCGAAGAAAATGCCAGACCATTGTCACACACTAATGCGAAAGGCATTCCAAATCTTGTGACAATGTTTTCTTCCAAGAACTTAATGACTACGTCTGCTATGTTGTTTTTACAAGGTATAGCTTCAGCCCACTGAGTGCAATAATCAGTTGCAGTAAGGATATATTGGTTGTTGGAAAATGAGTTGGGGTTGATCTCCCCAATGAAGTCAAATGCCCACTGGGCAAAGGGTCTAGCCTCGTAGACTGGTTGCAGAGGCATGGCTGGGTTACGCTCGCGATGTGCTACAGTTTGGCAAGTATGGCATTTTCTGACATGAGCGTAAACATCCTTGAATATGTAGGGCCAATAGTATCCAGCCTGAAGTATTTGATGGGCAGTGGCGTCAGCTGAGCCATGCCCAGTTCCAAACTATCCATGGAATTCATCAATTATTTTCACAGCTTGGTCTCTGTCGATGCACCAGAGGTACACTCCCTCGTAGTTTTGATGGTAAAGCGCAGAGTTTTTGATCATGAAATAGGCGCTTTTCATCCGCAAGGCATGGCATTTGTGGGGAGGTAATCCCTCCGGGCACTTGTTGTTTAATAGCAAGTACACCAAATTGGTATACCACGGGTCTTGAGTAATGGACTCCACTGTATAAGTTTGACATTCTATGTGGGGAGTCTCTTCTGCCATTGCCCGACTTAGTCCTTGGCCTCGGACTATTTTCATGGGCTGCATCTCCAAGTCATATTCCTGGAGGATGGCCATCCATTTTCCCCGTCTCTCGCCCAACTCAGTCTGCATCAGCAGAGATTTGACGGCCTAGTCCAGAATAATAGCGTGTACTTTGCTCCAGAGAATATAATGCCACAATTTCTTCATGGCGTGAACTAGAGCAAAGGCCTATTTTTTTAGTGGTGAATATCAGACTTTAGCGTTCTTAAAGAGGGAACTCATGAAAGCTATTGGTCGTTCTTCCCCTTCAACCTTTTGGGTCAACACTGCCATGGCAGAATGCGACAAAGCAAACAAGTAAATGTAAAACGGGAGGGAGTAGTCCAGACTAGCCAGGATAGGGGCCTCCATTATGGTCTATTTGATCTGGGCGAATGCCCGCTTTGCTTCAGGACTCCACTCAATTTTGCTATCCTTTTTCATCATTTCATTGAGTGGTTTGATGATTTCTGCGAATCCTGTGATGAACCGTCGCACAAAGTTGATCTTTTCGAAGAAGGATCGCATCTCCTTTTTACTGCCAGGCATCTGTAGGTTCAGCAATGCTTCGACTCTATCAGGGTCTATGGATATACCCTTCTTAGAGACAATATGCCCGAGAAATTTCCCCTCGGTGACCTCGAATATGCACTTCTTGGGGTTGAGGGATATTCCATACCGATGACATCTCTCGTAGATCTGAGCGAGGTGGGTGGCGTGATCACACCTGTCCTGGGAGAAGACAGTTAAATCATCCATGTAGATGATTATGCATCGATTTATAAGGCCTTCAAACGCGATGTCCATGGCCTTCTGAAATGTAGCCCCCGCATTGATCAGACCGAAGGGCATTCTTCTATACGCAAACGTCCCCCACTTGGTGCTGAATGTTGTTTTCTCTCTATCTTCATACTTGACCATGACCTGGTTGTATCTGGAGTATCCATCCAAGAAAGACATCATGTGAGATCCGTTCACTATTTGCAACACCTCATCCAAAGAGGGGAGAGGGTGATTATCTTTCTTGGAAGCCTTGTTCAAATTTTAGAAATCCACGCAAAGGCAGATTTCACCGTTCTTCTTTTGCACAGGGACCAGGTTAGCAACCCACGTGGCGTGTCAGATCGGGAAAATAATCTGAGCTGACAGCAGTTTTTCTAGCTCTTGACAAATTAGAGGCTCTATCAGGGGGTTGACTGGTCTTTTCTTTTGCCGAAAGGGCTTAGTGTTAGGTTTCAGGGGGATGGTATGGGTCATGATGGACGTGTCATATGTCTTTAAGTCTTCATAACCCCAAGAAATTACATCAATGTATTCTTAGAGAACTGCGAGAATCTTCTCCTTTTCTTCAGGAGAGCAGGAGGTACCAATGTGGATGATCTTTTCTTCACCGGGCTGGCTGATGTTAACCTTTTCAAACTTTCCTCCCTCAGAGGAGGATGACACCTTCTCACGGGCCCGAGGGTCCAAGTCAAAGATTTATTCTAATGCAACCATCCCCTTAGGGATGGTATTGGTGGACAAGTCCATGATCCCATCATCTTCATCACCCTGTCCAGTATCATCGTGGTCTTGTTCTTCCACTATCTAGTCTTCAAAGACACCAACATTTGCCATGAAGGCCAAGATATGTCGGTCGTCCTCAAAAACCTGAAAGTGGGTGACATTATCTGGAATGGAGGGTACGGGGACCATCTCGACTAAAAATCTCTGGAGTCGCGAGCCGGCCATTGGCTCAAGTGTGCTGGCAGAAACAACTAGGGCATCCGGGACATAGTTTCGTCGCCGAGGAATGAGATCAATGCCAAAGGCATCAAAATCCTCAATAAGGCTCTAAGCCCAGTTGCGGTATGCAGCCAGCCTTTTGTCATGACATGTGTATTGACTCCGGACTTGTTTAACAATCAACTCTGAACCACCCAGAGCCCGGAGGTGGGTGATCCCTTTCCTTAGCGCGAATATGAGTCCAAGGACCAAGGCCTCATACCCCATGAAATTGTTCATACAGTTAAACTGTAGCCTATAGGAAGCGAGGAAGGATTTCCCTCGTGGGTTGATCAATTCTACCCCGGCCCCACAGCCTTGTTTGGATCGGGACCCATCAAACTTAAGGGTCCACAAGTCATTATTTGTAATCTGGGGCTGGGGATGGGGAGTTCCCTTTGGGTTATCACTGGGGGACTTGGGGATTTTCTCCCAGACTACCGGCGTGAGAGTGGAATTTATCCGCAGTGGCATTTTAATTTGTGATTCTTTGGTGGGTGGCATCAAAGGAGTGCATCCCGTAGAAGTACTGGGTCCCGGGGAATCGGTTGTATGTTCATCCTGAAGGATATCGAGTTGTCAGGTAGCGATCGATAAGCATGGTTCACACTCAAGTTTTGAATGTTTTTGGTAGTGTACCCAGCACCAAGTGCCAGATAGGAGTATGGCAAGGGTTGCCTTAGTGCCTTGAGAGTTAACTTCAACTCTCACCTTTTCTTCTAAGTCCTGCGCTCTTTGCAGCATGATGGGATCCTCTCCGGGGATGAAATCGAATGTTAAAATTTCAAGAGGGCGGTATACCCCCGAAGAAACCTCAGAGAAAAAGACTTCATTGACCTTCCCGACCTCGGTGAGGGCCTGTTTCATCCGGGGCTCACTTTCGACCTGAATCTGATTAGATTCTCCTTCCCATGGAAGCCATAAGTGGGTGAAAACAGTCGAAAAGTATCCATTCAAGGACTTAGACCAATTTTAACTCAATAACATCCCGTAAGTCTCTGGGATGTCTACCACTTGGATGTCAATGATGCCAACTATCCTGGGGTCCTGGATAAGGTGTATTCGGACGTTCTTTAATTCTCCCACTATTTTCATAGCAGTCTTATCCAGTTGGATTACTGCACCATTAGATGGGGTGGGGTGGAGTCTGAGCTTCTGACAAATGGACAAGGACATGATATTACCCGAAGCTCTGGAGTCTAATAAGCAGTTGTGTATATTTTTTCCATAGATGTTCAGGCTTAGCAGGAAGGGAGGATCCTCATTATTTCCCTGGAAGACAGCCGCATTAGCATCTTCAAAGGAGACGGTCTTGGGTGGGCAGATGACGGTTTCTGGGTTTCCTACAAGCTTCAGAAGAGACTTCTTTTGCTCAGGACAATTTAGCAAAACCTCCATTAAGGTCATAGAGGTGGTGGTCTATTCTAACGCCTTCATAATATCAAATCTTCCTCCCGGGAATGGGTGATTTTCCTCTGCTAGGTCTTTTGCTTGGTTAGAGCTAGGACCTTTTGGAGGGATGGGTCGATCAATTGCATTATTCTGAGGAGGAGGAGTATCTTTGGTAGGAGGTACGGGCGTGTAAACTGGTCCTTTATTATCCTGACTCTGAGTATTGTATGGAGTCTGAGGGTTGGTAAAGGCGTTGGCCTCAAAGGGTGGAATGGATTCATCAAAGAATCCTGGTAATTCAGATTCTTCTTCATCTTCCTTGGAAGTTTCAAAGAAGATGGTGTCACAGGTGGAGGCACTATGGGTTTGCTCTTGGACAGGGGGCTCTAGAGGAGCGGTATCGTGTGATTTCTGCCTGTCTAGCTGGGAGATCATTATGACTTTCTCCAAAGTGGCACAATTCACCTCATTGTGAGAACCTGTATCGTGTAGCCTGCACCAGTTGGTCATGGGCTAGAAGTCTGTGACTGGTGTAAAATAGGATGGTTCAGCACCATTCTGGTTAGCGTTTTGGTTCAGAGGTGGGCCTCCGGTGTTAGCATTACTATTCCATTGTTGTTGGTTGGGCCTAGGCCCGTGGTTAAAATTTCTTCCCCTGACATTATTGTTTTCTTGGCCGGAGAAGATGTTTCCCCTCTGGGAATTCAAGTTTTGGGAGGCGTAGGACCCCGCCTTCAGTTGACCCATGTCCATAGTTAGAGTGGACAACATTCGCCAGAGGGATTCAACCTCGGTGGTCAACTGGGTGTTAGCATCACAGTGTGACAGCTGCGGTTGTTGTTGGCTTCTCGGGAAGGTAGCAGTATTGACCGAAGTCGAGGGCGGCAGTCCCCCAGTCGCAGACGACTGGAAGAAAGGCACTCCAGACGATTGTGTCTGAGTTTGTTGTGTCTGCTGAGGCTGATTCCAAGGGAAGGCTTCCAGACCTGGAGTTATCTGGGTCTGGGAGGGGTAAACATATCGTGCCTATTGGTCTATTAAAGGTGGCAGGGGATTCGCCTCCATCGAGGGGGCACCTATTGCCAGATTGGGATTGTAACCCCTGGCGTACGTGGTTCCGTCGGGGACCATATTAAAAGGTGTGTTCTATCCAATCCCGCCCGGGGATTTGTTGAGACCACGGGACAGCTTTAGGGCTAGGTTGTAGACTTTTTCCAATGTATCCCGGTCGCCCGGGGTGGTTGTTCTCCAAAGGAGGGTGGCGACAAAAGGGTCCATCGCGTTGAGATAGGTCTGTATAGTAACGTCTGGTGATGGGACAAAAGGACCTGTGCACCTCTTCAGGGCACGCTGGAAACTATAGTTAAATGCTGCAAGGGGTTCATTGGGTTCCTTCCTAATGGAGATGAACTGGCTATGAAACCAAGTTGGGTCTACATGTACACGGAAGGCAGCCAAGAAGGCGTCCTCCATATCCTGCCAAGTGTTTATGGAGTTGGCAGGAAGGTTAAGGTACCAGTTCAACTTGCTTTATCCCAGGGACAAGCGAAACATCTGAGTCACAACATCCTCATGCTAGATTCGGTGTCGGTTCATAGCATCTTTGTATACCTGTAGGTTCTCTTCTACGGTCTGTGAGCCTAAGTGCTTGTATCGTGGGTAGATCTTCTCCAGGTGAGAAGGTAAATCATTGGTCACGCCCAGAAAAGTGCCCATTGGGGACCCAGTATTTCTAAAATATGCAGCCATTAGGGGAACTATATGTTGGGTAGTTTGGGTACTGGTTCTCGGGACTGTCTGGGGAGCCTGAGTATTCAAGGGTATGGTAGATCCCCAGACAAAGGTGGCTGGTAGAACTTTCGATGTCTGCTTCTTTCGAGCAGGAGGCTCAAGTTTGACAAACCTTCCAGGATTGGGAGTTGACCTAAGGACTCTTTCAAATTTAGCTGGGGAAAAGGACCCAATCCCACTAAAGCCTTGTCTCCTAAAACTACAACTCGGGGAACCCTCGAGAGGTGTAAAATAAGAATCTCTGGGAGGGGACGAGTTCATGCCCTCCTTCTAGCGCCAGTTTCTGTTGACGGGGTTTTGCTGACCGGGTCTGCCAACAGTCATAAGTTGTCACCGGGTTCCGGGGAAATCGGCCAACTCCACCTGCAAAGGTTGTCCGAGGAAATAAAATTCTCTAGGCCTTCAAGCACCTGGGTGTCAGGTCACGATGATGCGGGGCTCGGTTGGGAGAGGTGACTGTTTTTGAGGGGGATAGCTGGTTACTTCAACTCATTCTCCTAGAGATTCAATTCGGTAAGGGTTTCTCGGAGCATCTACACTTAGAAAATAAGGCAAAAAAGATCCTACAGGGTTAGAAATATTTTATCTAACTACAGTCATACTGAAAGGTCCGAAACATCAACAATACTCTGAAAGACTACACTAAATACCGAAGAAATACACAACCATCAGTTAGCATTTTATCAGTAGCGAGAATAAAGAGGTTAATCAACTAAAACATATTCAGAGCAAAGGACATACAGAACACTAAATCATGAAATACCATTAACTCAGAAGCAGACGCTAACAACATTATTGCTATGAATCCTTCCTTCTTCATTAATATTCTTTTCAGCAAGCACTGGTGCATGATACAATAATGGCTCCAAGGGAGCATTCAACTAATAGGAACAGAATAATGGAGCATTGAGCTCTGCAACTTAAACTCAGAAATTACTTTTGCTATTGATATGGACAACAAAATCATCAATTTTATCGACCCTTGGAAAATGGCTGATTTGCCTATTTATACAACTCTCTAACCCTAACCCTATTTCATTGTATTTGAATAAAATATAATATGTGGGGGGCCGGTACTACCTGCACCACCCTACAAAAGACCTGGAGATGGAATAGGTCTGCCACGTCAGAACAAGAAGATGGGAAGATACATCGAAAGAATTAGTCTCGAGAAGAAAGCTAGAGAAAAGAAGGTAGAAAGTAGGTCCCCTGGGGACCGAGGCTACATGCCTCATAAATGGAAAATGCGGTGCCCTGTCTCTAATGTGCAGGGTGTACCTTTGAATGGCACCTCGAGAAGATTGCCCCGTCAGAAACCAACTGCCGAGCCAATGCCTCTTGATGTGGCCAACTACCTTCTGACAGTCTTTATTAACCACCTCTGAAAGTGACCGGTCAGCCTCGGGGACCGAGACACGGATCACTTTAAAGAATACAAAATTTAGGATCCGAGACTCCGAGATCCAGAAACTTACGTCCCCAAAAGAATAAAGAATACTTAATACTCAAGTTTCCCTGGTTCCCAAAGAATGCTCAAGGCTTCTTATTATCGTTGAAGGCCTGAAGGAGGCAGAAAATGCCATCCTCGTCAATATTTCTTAGGCTGGCCCTTCTGTCTCTGGCCACATCAACTAGTTCCCCTAGGTCTAGAAGATTATTTCTGAACTCATCTGCCATCCTTGCGGCATCATGGCCTTTAAGCACCATTTCGGTAAGCTTTGCCATTTGGGCTCCATCTATTCCCTCTGGGGATTGATACCGGGAGGCCATCATTTCATCAAAATTTCCCAAGACTAACTCCTCCGGGGTATAAGTATCTGTACTAAGGGGATCAACCCCAGAAGCTTTTATTAAAAATGACTTGTATAAATTAGAAGAATACTTCACTATATTTACCTTCTCCTGTAGGGACTCTACCAGTTGCTTGGTTACCTCCAATGTGAGGTCCAGTCTGGAGTGTTGAGCCCTTATAAAATCAAATAATTCCTCACCCAGAATTCTGGATTTGGACATTATATCTTCCCCCAGGGTGAGGAGCTCTTTGAGCTCTACCTTCCACACCTGGTATTTCTCGGTGTCACTCTCCCATTGATCAATCAGTGCTTCTGCCTGGTGAATAACCTGTCGGGCCATAAATAAATCTAGGAGAGTGGATGCTAGGAAATGCCAGGTGTTTTCTATTTGTAGGGCGACCCATTCGTCTACTGCTTGGGCCTTCTTTTTCATTACTCGTAGGGAATCTATGTCACTCTACGGTAATTCTTCTGATGTGGAGCCTTGTAGAGGGGCGGCGCTGATGGGTCTGGCCAGCTCAGTAAGCAACCCAATGAGGTTTAGGTTCTTCTCTTTTTTTGCCTTGGGCCTCTGGGCCTCTTTCTCATATCGGGCCTCCACCGCCCTTGCTGCTTCCTTTAGCAGGTCCACTTTTCCCTACTTCCCTCTTTTACCCAAGTGTACCTCTACGATATTGTAATCTGCGGGGTCTGCAGCCGCTTCATTGGAATCTAGGGGCGGGGTCGCCACTACTGCAACTGTTTCTCCACTTAGCCCAGTTCGCAATGTGTGAACTGTCCGGGCCTTCTTCGCTTTTGGCGGGGCCCGAGCTAAGGCCATCATTTCGGCCAAGGAGATAGGGACTGTCAGAGCAGATTGGGATTTTCTATTTCTGCTTTCCACCAGCCACAGAGGTGGGAGAGGTGGCCTTCCTACCAGAGTCTTCTCTTCTTGTTCTCTCCCGGTGTCCGGTGGCGGCTGCTCCTTTTCGACATGTGCTTCCTCTGTTTCTCTCCCCGCCGGCACCTCTTCAACAGTGACATCCTTAATTTCTATATCCTCAGCCTGGTCCCTGATGTCGATTGGCAAGTCTGGACCCTGATGGGCTTCCTCAAGGATTTCCTCTTCAAGTTTCTCCTCTTCTTCATCTATTGGCAATAGGGGAGGTATCAGGCCAAGATTCAGAGTTTGGGCCGATGTGATTACCTGCCCAAAGGTTGCCCCCGAGAGTGGCCTTTGGAACATGGTGGCTGGGGTTACGGTTGTTCCCGAAGATCCGGGTCCAGGATCCCCAATGGATGCCTTCTATTCAATTATTGGTTGTTGGTCCACTCCCAGACCTTGTATTTCTGGGGCCCTAGAGGCAATCTCCGGTCTTTGCTCTTCTATTTTCTGCTCTTCTTGTTCCGCAGCTTCTTCCAGCTCTTCTAAGTCTATAGCCCCTTGTTTTTTCTCCAGGACTTCAGCCTCCACTTGTGTGTCGCCTCCTTATAGATTTCTGAATTTATCGACTGAAAATAAATCAAACTCTTCTTCCGAAGGGGGACTGGCTGGGGCTTCTGCCTGTTTTGTTTCTTTCTCCGGCTCTGGGGAACTGGAAGAGAGAATCTCTACTTCTTTTGAGAGGGAGGCCCTTGGCGCTGGTTCTACCTTCAGCTGTTTAATGTGCTTTTTCTTCCTCTAGGTGATCAAAGGTGGCCCTACATCGGCTATTGCCACTGCTTCCATAGGATCTACCCCGGTCACCTTCATCATTAGGGTTACCAGCGACAGGGAGGAAGAGGGGCGAATTGGTCCGGACATGAGCGGGGGAGTGGCCAGCCTTTTCATTAGTTGCTCCCTCATATGTTGGGAGGCTGCCACAGATTGCTGAATCTGTTCTTGTATGGGGGTTTGCTGCGCAGAGGGGGTTAGGGCTATCCCTTTTCCTTTGGCTGTGCCCTGTGCAGAATTCCCAGCCTATGAAGATGTCCTAGCCCCCAGAGTTAATCTTAATACCAGCGGTAGTGTTACTTTTGGTGTCGGCCGGGGAGCCAGGCGCGCACTCCTGGGGCACACCCTCTTGAAATATGCATGACTTTGCTCGACTATTTCCTGAGTGAAGTCTTCAATTGTGTGCTCTTCCTGGGTGGCCCAATTTATTACTGGCAATGCCATCTTATCGATCCCCTTTTCCTTATACTGGGGATCTGTGGTGGGGGCGGTGTCTGAAAATCCCATTAGGAATCTCTAAAGCTTTAGCTCCTGCATCATTCTAGCTTTCATTCTGTCATAATACCGGCTTCGCACATCCACGTTGTCCTGGCGATCTGCCTAGAAGTCTTCCATGTGTGCTTGGTGGGGATCCGAAGCCCGGGGCAGTGCTGCTGCAATTCAGCCATGCGGATCAAAGTTTCTTCGTGCCAGATAAAATTCCTACAAGTTATAATATTTCAGCTCATTGTCTACCTCCTTTACGGTGGTTAGACTACAGGTGTAGTTCCCATAAGAGATTGGGAATGAAACATTAGGGACCTTCTTGTAAGCCAAGAAGGCATGGAGCTCCATCATCTGTCTGCAATACTCAAGCAGCATGATCTTGTCCCCATAATGCATGGGCAACAAGTAGGGTTTCCTAAAGAAGCTGGCAACCCTAATGTAGGTATGCTGCTGGAATTGAATATAGTAGTGCCCATAACTACTAACCAACTTCATCACCTCAATGGACAGGCGGTATCCGGCATCCTGGGTGGGTGTGAACAAATGGTAGTAAACAAAGGAATCATTTACCCGACAGTAACTGGGGAAGCTGGCCTCCCATTGGATTTTTGGGAAGTGATCCCATGGCGCCTTTTGTCCTGGGCCAATCCTAAGAATGCCATCTGTAAGCAGGCCATTGGAGTAGGGCCTTTGTTTGTCCAAGGCCCAGAAAACATAATAAGTCATGTAGAACTTCTTCTTCTCGTTCAGCTACAGGAACTGGGAGTCGACATGATTGGAGATAATTGTCGCCCAGTTGAAGAATTCTCCGTTAGTGGAGATGCCCAGTAGGAAATAGTACATCCACTTTGCAAATTCTTGGGCGGAGGATTGCCCAAATACCCGCGCCAAGGCAATCATCCCCATTTGGATGCTTTCCTTGAACTCAGAGTGGGGGATATCAATCTTCATTCTTTTGGGGTCCCTCTTCGGGACTTTGAGCCAGTGGGTGTTTATGTATATCCAGGTGGCATCCTCCAATTCAGCGAATTGTTTCAAGGCATTTGTCCTTGTGACCACCGTGGACCAGGGAAATTGTGGGATGCCCAGGCCCGCTTGGAAAGTGAGTGGTCAAGGGACACCAGTGGAGTGGGAAACCTCGTAGGTTCTATAGCTGCGAGCATGACAGCCCGGACATAAGAGTTGTAGTTGGCCGCCAATGCTAGAACAAGCTCCGAAGACTACACAGAGCATGGGAAGAAAGCTTCCCGGAGGATCCCGAACCCTCCGATGTTTATTGCCAGTTGGTCTCCAGCCTGGCGCTGGATGTGAATTATCTTCACCAGGGCCTGCATTTCTGCCCAAGTTCTGACACTGGCGTCGGTCATCAATTTTACTTTGCACTCAACCTTTGAGCCCACGATCTCATTGTCTTGTATGAATTTCATAGTGAGGGGCAGCTTTGCCAGGGTCTTTTCTATTTTTGACTTTGCCGCTGCCCTGGTCTCTGTTGTGGTCGGTAATTCCAGGCTTTCGGGAGGAGAAGATGCAGATGCTTCAGACATGGTTGCAAGTTGAGGTTCAGACCTGTGAGACAAAGTGACCGTCAGAATATTTTATCAAAGTAAAATAATTACTCTGGGGTCCAGAGAACTTACCACCGCGTCATTTGCTTTTCCTGAAAAGTTAGTCTTACACATCCGAAAAGCAAAACACATTGTTAACTTAGGACTTTCATCACATCCCCGGGTCTGGGAAATTTTATCACACTTGACGAGGACATGGGGTGGACAGTGGAAGGAGACCCGAAGCTCGTAGAAATGACTGTTTGGCAAAGAAAGTGAAGGCATGTCCACGTGGATGCCACGTGCATTGGCATTGAATAGATGTGATGGCACTGACAGCGGAGCCGACTGGCCGAACGCGCGAAAAGGGAAAGCCACTTGGCTGGAAGCAATTGCACACATGGGAAATAAATGAGGCTCTGACAGCCTTGATGGAGGAGAGAGAAAACTACTTGTTTGAAACTGGTCGAGAGCCGAGTTTCAAACAGGTGGTTTTCTGCCTCGAAGCAAGCTTAAAGACGAAAACCAAAAGCAGAGGCGACTCGACCAGCTTGTCAAGCCACCCGAAAGGATACACATAGAGCTGAAGGATATATATATGGAGAGGAGGGGATATACAAGGGATATTTATAGAAATTCACATATATACATAAATATACACACGGGGCGACTCTGCTAGGGAAAACCAGACAAAGCAGAAATGGATATATATAACTATTTACATTATGTACATGCTATTTACAGACTATTTACAGACAACCTCTGTACAGAAGGCGGACAACCTTCTAGCAGAGCTGACCCACCAACGGGCGGAAAAACTAGAAGACAAAGACAAGACATGACAAAGCGACAAAGCAAAATGGAAACAAAACCAGGCAAAACTAGAAAATGAAAGCAAAACGAAGAGGAGGGAAGCAGAAAAACCAACCTGAAAATGTAGAAGGCGAAGGGAAAGATTACCAGGAGAACTCTGCAACAACTCAAATTGTCAGGCTGTTGATATCACCACCACGAAGCACTAGCGTACGTCTGAGAATAGTAGAAGGGGTTAAGCTTTGATTATCACAAATTTCTCTGTAACTGATCTGCTAATAGCTTTGAAATCGCTCTATTTCACTCTAAGTGCTCAAAGGTTTTAATCACAGTAAATGTGAAAATGACAGGCGAGCCTATTTATATCCATGGTAAAAAGCAATCCTCCTCCTTCCGGATATTTTAGGTTAAGCACAACCTTCGGACTCTGGGCCTGGGGATTTCTTACGATGATATTCCTAAGACTTAAGAACATCATAGCAAGGAATCTGGGAGTCTGGAGTCCGGCTTCCCAAAAAAAGACAACCTCCAGGACCGGACTCCCGGAGGAGAAAACCAAACCAAGAAACAACACACACCGGGGGAAGAAAACCCCGGAGAAAGAAAATAAAAGCAAAAGAAAAAGACAAGGAAAAAGCCGCAAGGGAAACAAAACAAAAGCAAAAAGGGGGACCCAACATTTTGCACACAAAATGTAGGGACGGGGATGCAGGGCATAACACTAATGTGTTTCCTCTCAAACCAATTGTTCTCCACAATTTTCCTAACTATAAAATATCCCTATGTCCATTTGTAGAACCTTAGGACCCTATTTGGTATTTTTATCAAGTCATTTCCATTTACATTTTTTTCTAGTTTACTAATTACAAAAATGCAAAGTTCATCAAAGAAACCTTTCTATTGAAATTAGCATCTCACATACAATTGTCCTTCATACCAAAACAATTAGTCCCTACAATTTTCTATGCTACAAAGAAAGCTCCTGCATGTTTCTAGAGGCACGATCATTTATTTGATATTTTTACTATGTAAAAACTACATGCAGATTATTATGATTTGTTTCCTGCACAATGCTAACTTTATCAAGTTGCCTACTTTGGAGGTTCACCTTTTGGAAATAGTTGGTGATTAAATGCAAATGATTCCTTCTAGTGATTCTCTTCATGACATTGTATTCCTATGGGTGATTTCATAGCTTCAACACTCAGTTGGGTACCTTTTTGAAAAAAAAATAGATGGAACTTATAAAGGTTGGTTGCATGTGTATTCTTGAAATTGCAGAAAGGCCAAATTTGACCTTTGATATCTAGGACATGCAAAATAATTATAGAAATCCACCTGGCACAAGTTCTCACTATATCTTAAAGAATACATCTATTTAGTGGAGGCCTTTCAAGGATGGAATTGATATTTTTCCCAGGATTGTTTCAAATGTAGTTTTCTCAGTTTTGGGGTTTGGGAAAAAAGACTTCGATGATTAATCACTTCATATTTTCTAATCAAGTGAACGTAGACATAGTTTCAAGTGGGTTTTAAGGTCTAGTGATTTCCAAACAATTTTTGTTTAGCCAGGTTGAAAAGGGACTCGACTAATATCTTGATATTTAAGAAGAAAATATTTAGTTGTTTCCAGTATAAAATAAAAGAAGGTGTGAACCATTTCAATGGTTTGATTTTATTATTATAGTTAAAAAGGAGGATTATTTAAATTTAATGATAAAAGAAGACATTTGAAATAATATTTCTTAAGAAACATTAATTTTGTGGGCCCCTCCCATTTGGTTTCATATAAAATAATATTCCCACACTTTCACCAATAAAACAAATAGATCAGAGATTGCAGGAATTCGCCCCCTGAAATGGTATTTACTCACCAATAGGGAACTCTGGATGTGAAAGTTTTATAAAAATAAATTCATCAAAAAGACATCTAAAGTCAAAGAGGGACAAAATTATCCTTTTGAATATCTAAGTCTTCCCAATAAGCATGTAAGGAAATCTCAGCAAAGTCAATGACAAAACATGTTCTTCGGTAGGACATTAGAAGGCAACTTCAAGGGCTTATGTCTCTCTGAAGAAGAGATATTTGTCTACTACAAGCACCAAAGGGAGAAATTTGAAACACCATTCTGATAGACATCAAAATATAATCGAGGAAGTTCTCTAGAATATAGATGCATAATGTAGAAGCACATATACAAATCTAGAAATGTGTTTTGCATATTTCCTTTGATCTGCAGACTTTGACTGTGTAGCTGGCCAATTTTTTGGAACCCAAATTTTATGAAACAAAAAGGGTTTCTCAAGGAGATTATCAAATTTCCATCAATGTAAATTTTGTCAAATTTTGAGTTGAATAGGTATTTATTATTTATTTTCTAATTGAGTTACATCTAAAGTCTTGATTGATAGACTGATTGAAAAATAACTATAACTTTCAAACAGTATAACATATTTGAAATCTCAAACATGTGTCACATTCTATGCTTTTCCTAATACAAGAAAAAAATAATTCTCAACTTAATGAAGTTTAGACTAAGTGATGGTGGTCAAACACACGAGTTTTTATATTCTGGAAAAGATGTAGCAGAAAATTCATAATTAATTATTTAATTAAGAACAAATTACAAAAATATGTGTCACATCCAGACATGAGTCTACTACTTATATCTATAATCTTGTAAAAAAAATATTATCATTTGATTATTTTTAAGGTGGTCAGACATACACCTAGCTTTTATCTTTTTCCTAAAATTTTCGTACTACTGCATTGAAACTTAAAATTTTCACCATATAGAATTGTTTTTCAAAAAAGATCCAGTATCTTATAAACTAGATTCAATTTTCTATAAATACTCTTCTTAAATATTTTTTATATAAGATTGATAACTTGTTCAAACTTTTACGTCAAGTTTCCTAACCCTATTTTTCTAAAATTTCATTGCCACTTAAGGTCCTAGCTTGGCATACCATGATCCTGCACATACCCATTAAGAATCAAAAACTAGATTTACCCAAGCCCGTATGGAATATTTTTCCTTAAAATAGAGTCTTACATTTAAACAAAGTGATATGCCTCTTATAAGACCATCCCACAACCTTCCCCTATACATTGAAGTGATTATCGCTAAGCACAAGGTTAAAAGAATGCTAGTGGATAATGGGTTTGGTCTAAATATTTTCACTTTAAAGTTGATTCATCACCCTATATGCTTAGAATATTGAAACTATTACCCCTAAAACTCATACCAATATGGAGCACAAGTTAGTTGTGTGAGGTGGTGGAATAGGGATCCACTAGGTTAAACTAAGAATGAAGTATGTTCACATACACCTACATTGGAGGATAAATTAATTGGTCCAATCCAACCCTATTGAGGTATCAAATATTTGAGCTCATATTGAGTGGGAGTTATCATCCTTTTGTTTGGATTGAATTGAATTGATTTGGTACAAAAAGGACTTGGTAAAAAGGTATGACATTTTACACTAATCATCATAAAATGATAGCTACAAGTTTGATAAAATATAAATGAATACAAATATGAAAAGGAGAGTTTGAGAGGAACCTTTCATTGAAATTTAGGCTCAAAATGAAAATACTAATTTGGTTAGTTCCATCATCCTAATGATCTACAAAAATCATACTATCCATAGATCTAGAGTCAAGAAGCCTCTCTAATGCTTCCTCTAAAAAATATTTGAAAATATGTTGGACTAATTTGCTAATCATGAACTATGTCAATAGTTGAGAGAATCCTAGTAACTCTTGATGATTTTAATCTTCTTGTCTTAGTACACCTTTTCCAAATATTTAACACTTCACCCCTATATCTAAAGACATGCACATAAGAGGGAGAAAAACAATGTTTATATTGTAAAGGGGATTTCCTCAGTCAAGCCCAAGGAAGATTTATCCTTTCCAACAACCATGATGATTAGGAATCAAGCTTAATATAAATTATAATTTTGAGTATCACAAATATTATTCCTCAATCTTGATGATGCTGATGAATCCTAACACTCGTTGAATAAGATCTTCAAGTGTTTATGCAACAACATGACACCTGAAAATA
The DNA here is from genome assembly GCA_018584345.1 of Thuja plicata. NCBI lineage: Eukaryota > Viridiplantae > Streptophyta > Pinopsida > Cupressales > Cupressaceae > Thuja > Thuja plicata. The sequence goes on from MU225836.1 coordinate 1,018,158, forward strand.
AGATCAAAGATAAAAGCTCCTTAACACACACACACACACACACACACACACACACACACACACACAGAGAGAGAGAGAGAGAGAGAGAGAGAGAGATTTCACTTTAGAGAGACATCCCCAAAGCTTAGGATATTAACTCATACAACCACATCCAAGAAAGGACCTAAAAAAGAAGGAAAAATAAAGAAAATACAAACAAAAGAGAAAAAAAAGGATAAAAAGGCAAAAAAATGAAAAATAAGATACAGAAAAGGGGTTAGTATAAAAAAAAAGTATCCAAGTCAACTAGTTGAAAAGACCTCAATAATCAAAATGTCTCAACCATTAATATCACCCTATGAGTATTGTTGCAAAAACACAAGTGATCTTATGGAAAAAGAAAGGATAACACATCAAGTAATGAGACAAGAAACCATGATCCAAAAATTTGCAAGATGTATTTTGTTATGGGCTCTTGCGAAATCATTAATGCTAGTGGCCAACAAGGTGTGTTATGTTGGGTGATTCATGTTAGAAGAAAGGATTCTACTTTCTACCAAGTTGTGTTATGCTAGGTGATCCATGAAAGAGAAAGCTAAGTATAGGTTCTATTGGACAACAAGGTTTCTTTATGTTTTGTGATTTGTGTAAACTAGAGTTCAATTGGTCAAGCATGAATTGTTTATGCTATTTGACTCTAGATATTACAAAGAAAAGCCTCTTGTTTTCTAAATAATCTGCACCAAACTCAAAGATTAGAAAATAAAACCCCTATTTGCAAGTAAATACAAAACACATTTGCAAAAGAGATTGGGGCATAGCTTGATTAGTGAGAGATTCCTATGGTAAATCACAAGGTCATGAGGTCTAGTCTCCCCGAACCCATGTGGTATTGAAGGATGTGTTGCGTCAGTGTCACTGACCATGTTAAACAGTTTACCCAGTGCACTCCAATTTATAGGGGATGTTATACCTCACTCTTGTGTGTGTGTAAATGGGTACCTTTTGAAAATGACACAAACACTCAATAGGTCATTGCATTAGCTCAAATGGTTAGTTAAAACATTAGAAACCACTAATATCGGCCTACTGCCTTCTAACTTGAAAGACTGTAATTAGTTGCATATCAGCCCTCAGAATATGCTCCAAATCAGTGACCAATACTATCCTAGCATGAAGGATTTGATTAAAAACAAGCTAAAAATATGAAAAGCATACAATCTAGCTTTAAAACATGGAATGAAAACAAAGAACTAGCATGATATAATGGATGAAATATAAATCTAGAGTGAATCTAACAGCATAACAATGTTATTTTGATCTAAGATGAAGGATTATTTGCTCTCAAAACAAGCTTCTATTTATAGAAGAATGGGAGAGAGAGAGAGAGAGAGGGGGGACAAGGTTCATTTATGAATTTGGAGACTCATAAATGAATATGTAAGAGCCTTTAATGCCCAAGGCATTAATAAGGCATGGG
>MU225836.1:1055304-1065847 GCA_018584345.1 Thuja plicata
ATCTAATCAAATTAAATTAAGGATAACATCTAATCAAATTAAACCATCTAATCAAATGAAACCATTATATCATCTAATCAAATTAAACCATCTAATCATACCATATCATCTAATCAAATGAAACCATGTTATATCATCTAATCAAATTAAACCATCTAATCATATCATATCATCTAATCAAAGGAAACCATCTAATCAAATCATAACATCTAATCAAATGAAACCATCTAATCAAATCAGATAATCAACTAATAAATATATGTCTCGAATCATAAACTGAAAATATCAAATCCAATGAAACCATCTAATGCAATATCAAATCTGGAATGAAACCATCAAATATGTCTTGAATCATAAACTAAAAATATCAAACATGTCCAAAACTAAGGAGTCATCCACGCACATGTGAACATAGCGACCCTCTAACCAACTACCACAACCATCCTCTGGCTATGAAGGAGCAACTGATTCCTTCGAATATAAATGCACGTTTAAACTTACATATATATTTAAAACTTACATGGCCACTAGTAGGTGTCACATCTGTTGAATCTCTCCTATGAAGGTGCTCAGAGCCCACACTAGAGGTAATGTGCTCTGCCCGAGTGTCACGAGCATCCTCTAACTGTGATGCATCAAATTTAGTAATATATTATGTAAAGTACAAGTGTACACGTGCATACATGACCACTAGTAGGTGTCATATGAAGATTCTCTAAGCCCACACTAGAGGTAATGCACTCTGCTAACTGTGCCTGCAAAATATTATACATTGAACAAACATCAATACACACATATCTACAATTAATTGTTCACTAAAACTCCTAGAAAGGAGAAAAGAAAACTTTATATACCTGGGTCTCAGGACCAAGAGGATCACTAGTGTGGTCCACCATCATATCATCAACTGAAACATCATCACCCACACCACCTCCTATCCTGAGGGTCTCCAGTAATGAAGAGTGTGGGGGTGTGTGTAGCTAGGAGGGGACTGATGTAGAGCTTGAAGCACCAGAAGGAAATAACAAATGCATATATGATCCAATATCACTACCAGAGTCCACCTTACTCAACCCACGCAACAGCTCATCAAATGTGTCTAGGCCCTCAACTATGATGCGTACATCTCCAACCCGTATACCTGGCTCTGTAGCTACAGACTAATAAGTGGGTGCAGAGCACTCTACAGAGTGCTGTGAACTATGATGTGCCTGAGTAGATTGTGCAGAGCACTTTACAGATTACTGTGAACTATGTTGTGCCTGGTGAGATGGCGTGTCATGTGTCGGTGGAACTACAAGACCCCATACAACTCTGATAACATCTCTAACTGAATGTGCTGGGATACTCTACATGTCTACAATATAAGAATAGGACTGCAAGAGATCCTTCAAAAAGTAAAGTGCCACATCCAAATGACAATGATGGCTAGAAAGTACTCGCATCTCTCTAGGTGGAGGAAGACCAAAAGATCTATACGTCTCATCACTAACCCCTACAGTAGTACTAGATGAAGCCTCAGTCAACGATCTGCCTCAACTTAGTCTAGTCAAAATATATCTCCCCACCATATCTGAAGTGATGGATGTGGTTGTAGATGCGATCTCACCTATCCTATCCACTAGTCCCCTTTGGGAAGAAATGACTACTCTATCTGTGGTAGCACCCATCATCGGTGCCACTGCCAGAGTCTTGTGCCCAACTAGCTCTCTATGAGTATGTACAACCTGATCAGCCCTATGATACTGATCATGGTCAGCAAGTCTACCATGCCCCTAACCGTAATATCCAGGTAGATCTAAATAGTTGACCCTAAGTCCCAAACGGAACTCAGCATACAACTTTTGTGCAAAATATAATGGAATCTAGTCGTTATTCAGATACCGACCATGTGTTGCAAGAAAATGGGGGTTTATCATGCATGCAATCTGAGGAATCCTACACTGTGTAACCTGATAATCCCTCACCTTGGTCTTCCCATAATAAAATGGGAAGACCTCTCGTTTGATCAATTCCTTGGGGACACGGTTCTGGACCGTCTCCAAGGAAACATCACCCAAAACCTCAACTCTCAACTCTCAAAAAATAGTATCTACAACCAATGGCCTGAAAGAAGAATGGGATCTTAATATAGAAGTTGTCTTCTAAACTCCTCAATATATTGGCACAAATATCTCTATATATGTAATCTGACCCAGATGTGTGGATGTTCTCTCTAAGTTTACCCATCTCTATCTGGGCTGTCAGAAAAATACTTTCCAGATCAGGAGTGCAATGTGCATCTTGAGTTGGTACATCATGTGTAGGTACATCCTGGGTGGCCATCTAGATGTAACATGTACATGAAAGCTAAATGTTAACAATTAAGTACTTGATTTTAAACATGCTATAATTGCATGTAAAATGGAAACAAATATATCTATGAATATATATAAAATTATAACTTTCTTACTCGGGACCTCCTATTAGGTCTTAAGGGTCCTATTAGGTTAATGTTAGAGTTTATGTCAAGATTTATGTTTCAGTTTCATGTTAGGACCTTAATTTTTTAGAGTTTCATGCTAGGGTTTCATATGGTTAGCATTTCATATTAGGGTTTCATATCTAGTTAAGATTTTATGTTAGGGTTCAATATGGTTAAGGTTTTATGTTTGGGTTCCATGTAACCTGGTTCAATATGGTTAAGACCTTTCATGTTAGGGTTTCATGTTTAACCTAATTCAATATGGTTAAGGTTTCGTGTTAGGGTTAAAATGTTAAGTTTATGTTGATCTTTATATTTCAGTTTCATGTTAGGTCCTTAATTTGTTATTTGTTTCATGTTACCTAGTTTCATGTTAGGACCTTTCATGTTATGTGACCTTAATTTGTTAGAGTTTCATGTTAGGGTTTCATATGGTTAGGTTTTCATATCCAGTTAAGGTTTCATGTTAGGGTTCAATATCATTAAGGATTTATGTTACGGTTTTATGTAACCTGGTTCAATATGGTTAAGGTTTTATGTTAGGGTTAAAATGTTAAGTTTATGTTGATTTATGTTTCAATTTCATGTTAGGTCCTTAATTTGTTATCCATTTCATAATTACCTGGTTTCATGTTAGGGTTTCATATGCAGTTAAGGTTTCATGTTAGGGTTCAATATGGTTAAGGTTTTATGTTAGGACCTTTCATGTTACGTGACCTTAATTTGTTAGAGTTTCATGTTAGGGTTTCATACATGGTTAGGGTTTCATACCCAGTTAAGGTTTCATTTTAGGGTTCAATATGGTTAAGGATTTATGTTACAATTTCATGTAACCCGGTTCAATATGGTTAAGGTTTCATGTTCTAGGGTTAATACACAATGTAAAATTTATGTTGATTTAAATGTTTCAGTTTCATGTCTAGGGTTAATTTGTTAGAGTTCATGTGTTACCTGGTTCAATATGATTTAATGGTTTCATGTACATTAGGGTTTCATGAACTAGGGTTAATGTTAGAGTTTATGTCAATATTTATGTTTCATTTTCATGTTAGGACCTTAATTTGTTAGAGTTTCATGCTAGGGTTTCATATGGTTAGGGTTTCATGTTAGGGTTTCATATCTAGTTAAGGTTTTATGTTAGGGTTCAATATGGTTAAGTTTTTATGTTAGGGTTTCATGTAACCTGGTTCAATATGGTTAAGGTTTCATTTTAGGGTTAATGAACTACAGTTTATATTGATTTATGTTTTAGTTTCATGTCTTAAAAAGGTTTAAATGTCAATGTAGCCCAGTCCTAAAGGGTCCTAAGGTAGATGTACTACTTGGGTCCTCTAAGTGTCTTAAAATGTACTAGGACATACATACTAAGGCATGTAATAGTTTAACATCTAACTCTACATGAATAATGTACAAATAATTTAGAGAGAGAGAGAGAGAGAGAGAGAGAGAGATATTCCTAATAAATTTACTAACTTCAAAAATAATTTAAAAACATATACATGTACAAATAATTCAGAGAGAGAGAGAGAGATTCCTAACAAATTTATTAACTTTAAAAATAATTTAAAAACAAATAAATTTTTAATTTCTAACATTTTGTACTATGGTTTTCTATCATTCTCTAATATGTACTAAGTTACAATTTTATCCCGCATTTGCTAACATTCTAATTATAACTAAGTTATAATTTTCTAATATTTTCTAATGTTTACTAAGTTACAATTTTCTATTCTAATGTATGCTAAAATTTCCAATTTTCTAATTTTACTAAGTTACAATTTTCTAATGTACATACTAAAATTTACAATTTTCTAATTTTACTAAGTTACAATTTTATAATATTTTCTAATGTTTACTAAGTTACAATTTTATAATATTTTCTAATGTATACTAAACTTTACAATTTTCTAATATACATACTAAGTTATGTAATTTTCTAATATTTTCTAATATATACTAAGTTACAATTTGCTAATATTTTCTAATGTATACTAAGTTACAAATTTCTAACATTTGCAAACATAAATATACTATGAGTTTTTAATGTTTTCTAATATTTTCTAACATTTTACTATGATTGTCTAACATACTACTATAATTTTCTAACATATTCTAAAATTCAACTATCATTTTCTAACATTTCTACAAACTAAATATTATTTAAAACAAATATTAACTACAAAGAATATAAAACATACAATTTACAATAAAAAATGAGAAAAATGTGTGTACCTAGTACTAGTAAAAATCGCAAGAGGTCAAAGAAGCTCGGGAGCTGCTGACGTCATGCTGGTTGTCACTAGTTCTCTCTAAGCCCCGGGTCCACAAAATCTAGAAAAGTAAATAGTAAAAATGAAATGGGTAGTCAAAAATTTATACACATTTCAGCGAAAAATGGCTTCATGCGAAGTGTGGCTTCGTGCGAAGTACCCCACATAGGGTACTTTGCATGAAGCATTGACTTTGCACAAAGTCACCCACATAGGGTACTTCACGCGAAGCCTACCATTCACTTCGCGCAAAGCCACTAATTTTTTTTTTTTTTTTTGGAGAAAGTCTGAAATCCTTCGTCCCAAAAAGTGGGACACACTATTGTGGGATCACCCCCAATCTCTTTGCAATTGAAACAAACAAGTTGTAATTTACCTATGTATTTACCTTTGCCCCTCTGCATTCTTCTGGCCATAAGTGCTTCTATTTCATCAAGATCATCTTCTTCATTTTCACTGTCACTATCTTTTCTTATAGTGTTTTTGTGACTTGATTTACTTAGTCTCATAGAAGTTTTGAATCCAGACTCCATGCTTGGTAAGAAACTATTATCAAATTTGTTCGTCTCAAATGAAATCAATCTACCAATTAAACTGTCTAGAGTAACATTGTTGTTTTCTACCACTCTCATTTCTTGAATAGCAGATACTCTAATAGCATAAGTAGGCAGTAAAGTTCTTAGATTTTTACTTACCACTGTATCTTTTTCTAGTACACCTCCAATTCCTCATATAGCATTGACTACTTCTTTGATTCTTTTGCTATACTGAGTGATGTTCTTGCCTTCTTTAATTTTGATATCATTAAACTTTCCTCTAAGGCTTTCTGCCTTGGCTCTCATAACATTTTTGTCACCACCATGTACAAGCATCAATTTGTCCCACATCTGCTTTACAGTCTTGCAAGTTTTGACATCTTCAAATTCAGCATCGGAGAGTGAGGAAGCAAGCTCTATCATCATGTCATTGTGTTCATGATTCTCTCTCATTTGTTCAACTGTTGGTGCTCTTGTGGGAAACACATATTCAGTTTCTAGGAATTGAGTAACATCATTACCAATACCTGATAGGTGGAGTCTTATCCTGCTTTTACATGAAGCAAAATTATATTTTTTCAACTTGGGCACATCTCTTATGTTCATCTTGTGATCTTTGGCTTAGGTCTTGAAACCTTTCTTCTAAGCACACAAGCTCTGATACCAATTTTTAGTAATAACTGAGAGGGGGGGTGAATCAGTGGCCTCAAATTTTAATCCTTAAATCACTTATAACCAATGTATATTTCTCAAGTTATTTTCTATCCTATAAGATGAATGCCTTGAATAACTTATATAAATTTACTACTTGTCAGAATGCTCTGTTAAACTTTCTTCTTAATGTTTACTGATAAGCAGTTATCTATTTACTGAAATATAGTAAATATGCAAAGTATACCGATATATCCAGAGTGAATTATGTAAGATAAAAAAAGTAAAGAAATGAATCATACACACATAACACTTGGATTTTTAACGTGGAAACCCTGTTAAGGGAAAAAACCACTAGGACTGGTACCCCAAATTTTCACTCTTCTAAAGTGAGCCCTGTTAGGAGCCAACCCTGTTAAAGGTTACAAACACACTGTTAAGTGAGACCTTGTTAGAGGATTTGATACATAGAGGTTGTCACTTAGTATCAGGCATCTAATGCTGCCATCCTTGAATTCGCCTCCTTCTTAGACTGTCAATAGGCATCAGGCATATCCAATGCTACTTTCATGAATCAACCTTTTTGGCACTCCTTGAGATGTACCTCAATAAATAGAAGACTGTTAAGTCCTACTCTGTTAAGAGACTTGATGCTTCAATGGTTAAATTGAAACATAATGACCTGTTTCTATTGCAACTTTGAATTGCAGATTTTTAGATCTATTTAAGTACATTACCTCTCTAATCAATGTATCAATTCAATTATTTGTGCTCCACACTTTCTGCTCTGTGATGTTGTTTGCTCACTGTTTTTCAGTGTTTACAGAATTTCTTTATCTCTCCTTCAGCTTGATTGATCAGGACTACATGAAGTTGTTCTTCATTAGTTTCTCTTTAGCATCCTCTTTATATTCACTCCCCTTAATCCTCTTTTCATGTGATGTCAAAAATGAAATAAGCTTGTCTCTTTTATAGACATGATATCCATCGTTTCTTGATTCTTGATTCTTGGCATGATAAACAAGTTAGCCAATTAGATTTAAGGCATAACTCATGATTTGTCTCGTAGATATCTTCTTGCCAACTGTAAAAATCATCTTTAAATCAATCACTTATCTCTGGTCGAATAAAAAAAATGAAACAACCAGTTAAGTCTATCTTTAGCTCTGCTAGCTAGATATTTTGTCATTTTCTGAACTCTCTATTTTGTCGGTCACCATTGTAGTTAGTTGTCGGTGACAACTGACTGATCATTGGTGAGACTCCAATTAGCTTCATGGACTCCATCCGTCGGGCATCATAAGAACTTTTCTCATTGGGAAACACTGATCTTCTGATCTTCGAGTATCACTATGACTGTCTGCTTTGCTCTAACCATCGGTGTGCACTCCGTCGGTGATGTCTGTCACTTAGTGAATACATGACTTTTATGTATTTCTGAAAGCATAACCTTGATTCCTTTGGTTCTTTGAATTCTTTGGCATTTTGTACATGAACGTACAAATGATATCAATTTGACATCAATGACAATAAAATTCATTAATTGATTTAATGTGTTGCATGAATATCAACTTAACATCTTCAAATATTCAATTCAGTTACATGTCATCACCTACACATAATGAACATAATAAATCTTACAGTCATTTGGTATGAGCTATTCAAGTGTGCTAGAAGGGTCATCTCTCTGCTTAATAAAACTCAATATTGCTTCATGATAGTAATTACTAATTGTCTAAAGTTCTTGTCGTTGGTTTGGCTTGATGCTTCAAGAACTTAGTATTTGTTACTATAACAAGGTGTAAATACAAGAGAATGGTTTTGTGCTTGTCATAGTCTTCAAATGCAGGTATGCCAATCTTTCTAATCATGTATGTTGGCAACCATGTTCCAACAACATCTGAACCAATAGGATACGTGAACCCATCATCATCTATCGTAGGCTATGAAAACTTCTACTTTCCCTATACACATCATGTAAAATAGTATTTTGATCTCTCATCATTCCTTTGTGGTGAAACAATTACAAAATTATGTCCTGACTATAGAAGATATAAAATATGGTTGTAATCAACTAAACTTTATATGTCATCATTTGGCATGGATATTGTTTGAGATATAGGAGTTAGATATTGTGTAACTCATGCAACCACCCACTTAGTTGACTTGCATTGATCCTAGTCATACTGACAACAATTATGATAAAAAAAGCCAACTCTTGTGTCCAAATGGTCCATGTACTTGCATATGATCTTCAAAATAAATGCATCTTTGAAGAATCTCTAATTGTCTAACAATATAATTTGTCTCTTATTGTTCCCTCCTCAAACAACCAAAAGAATCTACACATTTTTGAAGTAAGTGCCCCTCCCTATAACAATGTTGAACTACAGTAATCAACAATAGAACAAGCATCATGAAATGTAGCACCTAAAAAAATCAATTGTTCCTTAACTATATCTCTCTTCACACATGCACCTACCTCATCATGCTCCCTTTTCCCATGCTCGGGTTTGAAAAAACTCCAAATATGAGGCACACCCCTCTTTGCATGCATTCTACTCAACCAATAAAATATACATGATCATTCTTGAATTAACCCATGTAGTTATCTAACCAAATGAGATGATTGTCCACTGCAATATCTTTGTTGGGGAAATGTGTCTCAACTTTTTAGTTACATATGGCAGCTATTTTTACCAAGTCATCCATTTGAGCACAAAATTTTTCCAATTTATTTTTTGCATGTTTGTTTTGCATATATAAGAATGCTGATAGAGTTTCATGGAAAGATCATACTCATTTTTAAAGATATTAAGTTTTTGGTATTTTGATGAGGTCATACAAAACTTTTGAACTCAATTTTGAAGGCCTTAAAGGCTAACCTAGGTTGTAGATAACTTTGAGAGGTTTCTGAAAAGTGGTTATAATAGAAAATCCCCTGTTGTTGCCTTCTTCTCTACTTCTCCTATGGAGGTGAGTTCCCCTCCTATTGAGGTGGGGAGGATTCTTGTTGTTGGTGAGGAGGTGGTTTTTTGGTGGTGGTTTCATGTTAGAAGTAGCAAAGAGGTCATGGGTACCAAATTTAAGCACATTTGGAAGGTTTGGGGAACCTTGAAAAATCCCTTGGCTCATTGTAACTGGTTATTTGAGAGGTTTTGAGTCTATGTAATTTCTTGGAAGGATTAGGGTCCATTTGAAAACTTGAGAAGGTTTTGGGTCCTTTTGAAAACCCTTAAAGGTTTTGGGTTCCTTTCAAAAACCCTTTGTGCTTGGCTTTGGTGGCTTTGACTTCTTGGCTAAGTTTTGTGTTTGCTATTCTATTTTGTTGATGGTTTATCTTCCACTGTAATAGGGATCAGGGCCATTTCAGAATCCCTACTAACCTAATAAAAAACAAACAGCAAAAAAATAGGGGAACAACACCCCAAAGAACTTGCAAATCCTTTAATAGACGCTGGTTTTTTTTGTATTTTTTCTTCATTAATACTACCAACCTTATTGACTAAGTTCTCAATGGGGATGATCCCCTTGTCATTACTCCTCAATCTAGTCATAGGTCTAGGCATAGATGCCACACTCTTTAAAAATGTTGTTTTATGTTAAAAACTAGTTTTTAAAGGAGATGAAAAAATGGATACAAAAAAATGTCAAAAAAGTATAGTTAGAATCTACACACAAAATGCTAAAAATCATTAGTTTACATCATCTTTAAATTCCTAACATTTTGGTGGCAATAGGCATTCAAATGCAAAAAAAATTTCAAAAATGTTCATTTTAGTGTCAAAGTTGGCAAAAAAGTGTAACCCACTATTGTGCACTAGTAAATTTGACCTCAATTTTTGACGGCAATTGGTCGAAATTTCGACAGTAATTGGTCGAAATTTACGACCAAACGTTCGTCGGTCTTATTTTGTCGAAGTTTCGACGTGTTTATAATTGGTCAAAATTTTGACCAAAACAAAGGTCGGAATTTTGACTATAGCCCAAGCTTAAAATTGTCGTCATTTTTTACTGAATTGGTCAAAATTTTGACAAATACTTCCACCAACGAGTGGTCTCAAATTTTGACCAATTCACTAAAAAACGATGAGAATGCCATGCTTTTCACCAAACCAATGGTCGAAATTGCGACCATTGTATTGGTCAAAATTAACCTTGGGATTGGTCGAAATTTCAACCAATGTTAATTTTTTTTTTTTTAAAATTTTTTTTTTTTTTTTTTTTTAAATTTTTTTTTTTTTAAATTCTATTTCGATTCTATGAAGATCATATTCTCATTCTTCTTCTTCTAATTCTGTGCTGTAAAAAAATTTAAATAGATGTTGATTATTACCACAGTGTCATATCCAGATAACTTTATTCTTCAACAGAAAGGAAACATGTAAAATTTTATAAACTTCTAATGAAATTTCAAACTCACAGTTCCTTTAGTTTCGGAAGTAGTGCAAGACTTGAAGGCACTCTTCCACTCAAAACATTATTTGACAACCGACTACAGGTAACCACAAGTTACAATAATAATTATAAATTTATAAATAATAAAAAGTACACACTTACAGATCCTATTCAAATTTATATACAATAACAACAACAGTCCTGCTTGCCTCTTCTCAACTTGT
>MU225837.1:19996-76259 GCA_018584345.1 Thuja plicata
TAGGAGAATGAATCATATTTAATTAAATAGATAGAAGAATATAACAAATATAATTAATTAAAATTAACTATAATGTTATGGGAATATTAATTAAATTAATATAAGGATGATTTTGGACGTCTACACATAGTACCTTTCTTGAACCATGAACTTCTCATCAATCTTTACATGAGTACTTTCAATTATCTTATTTAATCTCAAATTAAAACATCTGTATGCTTTTCTTTTAGTAGAGTAACCAAGGAAAATACCTTCATCGCTTATAGCATCAAACTTACCAACACCATCATCTCTCTTGATGTAGCACTTGCTGCCAAATATTCTAAAGTATTTTATTGTAGGTACATTACCAAACTAAATTTCATAAGGTGTCTTATCCACGCCTGGCCTTAGTTGTGTTTTTTTGATAGTATAGACTCTTGTATTGATCGCATCTCTCCAATAGGTGTGGGCAAATTTTCCTTCAATCATCATAGTGCGCGTTGTATCAACTATGATCATGTTCCTTCTTTCTGCTATCCCATTTTTTTGTGGGGTTCTCGGTGCACTCAACTATCTTTTAATTTCATGTTCTTCACAGTAGTCATAAAACTAGTCAGAGGTGAATTTTCCTCCTCTATCTGATCTCAGACACTTTAGTTTTAATCTAGATTCATTCTCCACTTTGGCTTTGAATATTTTGAACTTCTCAAAGGCTTCAAACTTCTCCTTTAAGAATGCAACCCACATCATCCTTGAAAAATCATCAACAAAAAAAATGAAATACATTTCTCCATAATATGATCTGGTTTGAGTAGGACCACATAAATCTGTATGCACTAGGTCTAACTTGTTTTCAGCGGAGTTCTACTTGCTTCTGAAAGAGCTCCTTAGATGCTTTCCCATAATACATTCCCTGCACATTGTGTCAACTATTCTTGCAATAATTAGAAGGTCTCTAACTGTCTTGACATTACTTATCTTTATTATATTACCAAAATTGATATAACAGAGTCTCTTGTGCCATAACCAACTGTCATCTACTTTTGCAACAAAACAACTTACATCTGAATTGAGCTGAAAAACATTACCTTTTGTCTTTGAGCTTGATGCAATCATGTCTCCTTCTTTGTTTCTAATAATGCATTCATTTTCTTTGAATTCCAAATGATAACCTTTGTTAAGTAGCTATCCAACACTTAGTATTATGATGTAATCCATCAACATAGAGAACATCATCTGTCTTATTATTTCCATCCAGGGTGATAGATCCTCTGCCTATGATAGGTTTTGGAGTGTTATCTCCAAATCTAACCATACGACAATTGTACATGTCTAGATGAACAAATTTGTCTTTATCACCTATCATGTGATGAGAGCATCTATTGTCAATGATCCAATCAGTTTTGATGTCTGCTTTGGAAATTAGGGCTAACTCCTGTGCTTCCTTTACATCTTCAATGTCCATATGCTCAAGCAATTTTTCCATGTCTTTAAGGGAAATGAATCCAATTTCATCTTCTCCTAAATCTGCATCAGTTACACCTTCTTCAGCATGATATCATCCCTTCCTGTATTTAGGTTTATAATCAGATCTGAATTTTTTTACTCTTGTAGGACACTTGGATGCAAAGTGACCGATCTTGTTGCATGAAAAACATTTGAATGGAAGTTGTCCTTCATATTTCTCTTTGCCTTTCTTTTCTCTTTTAGCAATCATTGCAATGATTTCTTCTAGTTCTTCATCAACTTCTTCTTTCTCATTATTGCTAGAGATGTGAGATTTCTTACCATGAACTGAAGCTTTGAAGGTTGTTTCACTTTTGGGTTCAGTCTTTAATCTTGATATCTCAAATGCAGAGATTTTACTGATCAAAGTCTCTCTCTTGAAGACTTGGGAAAATTGCATGGTTTCCTCTAGAATATTGATCTTGTTCTCATAGTCTGATGTTAAAGTAGTCAATAGTTTGTCCATTATATCTTCTTCTGATATTTCTCCACCATTATTTATGATTCCAAAAACTACTTCATTTATCCTCTGATTGTAAGCTTTGATGTTTTCTTTAGGTAACATCTCAATATTGTTGTATTTATTTTTCCATTTTTTCTTGCTGCATTCTTTGCTTGAACATCTCCTTCAAACATGTCTTCTAAATACTTCCATTTTGTGTATGCCTTGTCTACTTTCTCGATTTCAGAAAATTCACTGTCAGATAGTGCACTTAGAAGGGCTTCTTTGGAAACTGCATTAGCTATGAATGTATCCTTTTATTTACTAGTAGCATCATCTCTTGATAGGTCTTTTAGAGAGGGAATAACAAATTATTTTGTGGCTATCTCAAAGATGTCAAAACCAACACACTGTAGATGTGTTATCATTTTGTTCTTCCAATCCAGATAATTCTCTCCATCAAACTTAGGACTCTCTTTTCTGAAGTATGCCATCTGATCTACCTTAAGCTATTAGGCTTTCTCTCCAAGGCACTTGGCTCTGATACCAATTGTTATAATACTCCCAAAGGATAACTAAGAGGGGGGTGAATTAGTTATCAGCTAATTAAATTAGTTTTCTCTTATTAACTTCAAAATACAATAAAGTAAATGCACATTCAGATAACACAATAGATAACACCACAATTTGGTTACGGGGAAACCAAATGGTAAAAACCCCCATGGGAATTAACACCCATAATAAAATATACTTGTTTATAATAATCCTTGTCAGAAGATCTTGCAACCCTATTAGGAGTTGTTCTTTACAATGCAATAAGTATAGTGACCTGGTTAAGGGTCTGACCCTGTTAGGAGTCTTTTACAAATGTATAGTCAGAAAATGGAAGCACTTCCATTGTAGACATGTTTAGCCTTTTGAGTAAGTGGTTTGGAGTCATGACAAGTGCCTTGAATGGGTTCCTGATCTTGACATGGCTTCTCCCCTGTTCTGTCCCTCTTTCCACTCCTGATTAGCGTAATTTCTGCATTCTGAACTATAGACTGGTGATTCTAGGCTTCAGGGTCAGGGTCAACCTTTTAGGTCTATGTTGACCTTGACCTTGACCTAGGTTAGGGTTGACCTTGACCCTAACCTAGGTCAAGGTCAACCTCCACCTTGATCTAGGGTTCAGATCCTGGGGTCTTACAGTTTTTGGAGGTCGGCCTTTGCAAAAAGTTTTTCCCGCTTCTGGGTTGGCTGTTTCGGGTTCCGAAGCGTTGATTCCTAAATTATATTTAATATAGGTCCTCTCCTAAGGTTAAATTATATAATGGGAATTTAATCCTCCTATGTAGGCCTCCTTAGAAGATTTTTTCCTAATTTCATATAAAAGGGAAGCTTTCTCTCTCATTTTCTCTAAGCATCAAGAAGTGATACTAAGTTCTCTATTGAAGCCTATGCATCTTTGAGAATTTGAGATACATTATCAAGCAAGAAATCAAGCAAGATTTCAAGAAAGAATTCATTCATTCAAGTATCCATTTCATGAAGGAGATCCATTGGAGGCCATTGAAGGATTGAAGCTACATAGTGCCCTTTTTGGTGATCTCTCCATCCACCTTCTTCTAAGCTTATTCTGAATTCAAGAACCCATTCAAGACTTGGTGTTGGAGATCTATAAGCAAGAGATTGAAGACATCCTACCTTTCTACACTCTACATTTGAAGCATACTTGTGGATTCAAGGATTCGAAACCACCACAAGGACTTTTTCAAGCAAGGTGAATTTATGCATTTACTTTGTTCATTTATGCAATTTCAATTACATATATTTGAGGTTAATTCCAAAAATAGGGTTTGAACAAGGCAAACCCCTCCCACACAACAAAAAATCTCCTTTTTCTTGTACGTACAGGTTCAGAACAGTTGATTTGAGACTGGATCTAGATACCCTTTTTGGCTTTCTTTTGGACGACGCGAACAGAATTTCTGTCAGACTTGTGTAGGTTAGGGTTGACATTATTGGGTTAGGGTTGACATTTGTGGGTCAAGGTCAACCTTTTTCATAAGACAACATTGGAACGGAAAAATATTTCTGGGTTTTGTTTGTCTCTGCATTTTGGTTCTGGATCAACTATCATTTTTTCCAGAAACAGTCTACAAACCTCAAAAAATAGCATTCTTTGATCTACAATATTTCAAGGTTAGTGCATTTCTCCCATTCCTTCAATTACTGTCATACATCATTTCTATACATATAATTAATAGAGTTTAAGGTATCTCTCTTGTTATTCTCCTTTCCAAATAGTTGATTCATTTGTGCATTTTCCCTTCCTTGGGGTGGATCAACATGGATCTTCCATTTGAGCATTTGGGAATAAAAGAGGAACATCTTATTTTCTCCCTAATCACAATGTACAATCAATCAATACAATTCAATTAAGGTTAATACAATATAGGTAACTCAAAGGACAATTTACACATTTCCTATTTCAAACATTACATTTCAACATAATCATTAATCTATCAAACCCTTCTTCCTTAACACACTATACATTCTTAATAAACATATCTCTATTTCAATCCTCCCTTTTACATTTTGGTGAAATTTTCTAATTTCATATCTTACAACAAATAACCCGGTTAAGGGTGAGGACTCACTATCCAAAAGCTCATTGCTTCAATGGTGAAGGCAACAACCTTCTGTAGAACAAAAATGCACTATATCTGATGATGAACTGTAGAGTAGACCTGCTATCTTGATCAGTTCCAGTGTATTGTAATCTTTCTTTTCTTCTTCACATAGATCCTTGATGAATGAAACACAACTGATATTCTACTTTGTACATTTTCTGTCTCTTGACTTATCATTCACACTTAGCATTCCAAAAATGAATTACTATAAGTATCTTCCTCAAAGTATGAGATCATGGGACTTGTTAATCAACTCTTCATAAAATCCTTGTTAGCTTAACTAACCACGCAAGCATAATTACAACTGTGCAATGTAAACTAAATAGACGCGATGCTTCACTAAGTCGGCCTCACCAAATTAATTCTAACTTTGCAATCTTGTTGAAACATGTTTGGCGCCTTTAGATAACTATCATCAAATCATAACTAAACTTGAATATACACACACATATCCCAAAGATAGGTGAAACTTAAGAACTAATGCAATATGTCGGCTCTATACAGATAAACTCCAAAAGCTATAACCGCCACTTAACAGAATTACACAACACAATTGAAACTTCATATTTGAGTCTGCGTGTATGAAGAAAACATAAGCAACATGTCTACAACATGAATATAACCGCGCAAGGCTTGATACCATCATTCTAATAAGTACATACATAACACTATTGTATATTATATGTTGTCATCAATGACAAACATACAATCAACTGGCTGCCAGAAATAAATCTCCAACTTTCTCTGTGATGTTGTTTCACTGTTCGTCGGTGTCTGTAGAATCTAGCTCTTTCCTTAGCTTGTTGATCAAGACTGAATGGAGACTTTCTTCTCCTTCAAATTCTCTTTAGCATCTTTCCTCTTATCTCTATTTCTTCCCCCAATTTCATAATGAATTAGGTTGTCTCTTAAATAGACATGATTTCACCGTTTCTTGGCTTTCTTGATCTTAGTGTGTTCCACAATTCTTGCCAATTTGATTTAAAGAAAAAATCCAGTTTTATCTCATAGAGATCTTCTTACCAACTGGATAAATTAGATTTAAATCAATCACTTATCTCCGGCTTTATTTGGTCAATCAAAATAATGACAAGTATCAGTTAAGTCTATATTTAGCTCTTGACAGCTAAGCATTTTTTTTATTTCTGAACTCTCTATTCTGTCAGTCAATACTTCAGTTAGTTGTCAGTGATAATTGATTGTTCCATCAGTGTGACTTCAGTTGTCTTTGGGAACTCTGTCCATCAGGCAACACTGTAATTTTGTCCATACAAGGCTTTGTGTAGTCTACATACCATGTTCCTCTTGTCTGGATCAACAAACCCTTCTGGTTTCTCAATGTATACCTCTTCCTCAAGTATTCCATTTAGGAATGTTGACTTGTCATCCATTTGGTATACCTTTAATTCTTTATATGCAACATAAGAAAGAAATATTCTCACTCCTTCTAGCCTAGCAATGGGTGCAAAGGTCTCTCCATAGTCAATCCCTTCTTATGCATACCCCTTGCATACTAGTCTTGCTTTGTTTCTAGTGACTTCTCTATTCTCATTCATTTTATTCTTGAATATCCATTTTGTACTGATGGCATTCTTGTCATCTGGTCTTGGTACATGTGTCCATGTCTTTTTTTTCTCTATCTTTTGAATCTCTTCATTCATAGCACTTATCCATTCATCATTATCAAGTGAAGCATTGATACATTTGGGCTCAAAATCACAAATAAGACATCTTGTATTTAGAGACTTACATCTGGTTCTCATACCAACTTTCTTATCTCCTATGATCTAGTTCTATGGATGGTTCCTTCTAAAATATCTTGCAAGTATAGGTTCAGTCCTTTGTCTATCATCTTGATCAGTATTGTGTCCTTCATTTTGTTCTCCATCATTTGGCACATCATCTTGAGCAATATCTTGATTGTTGGTATTTGCAGCCTGATGCTTGGGTGCAATGATCCATTACTCAGGAGCTCTACATTGTTGGTCGGGTAGATTGTCAGGTTCTTCATTGTAAAAAAACTTGATGTAGTCCTTTGTTTCCTTAGTTCTTTCCTTTTCATTCATTTCTGCAAATTCATTTATCTTTACATTTGCACTTTCAATAATTTTGTTAGAGGCTTTATTGACACATTTATAAGCCTTGCTTTTGGTGGAAATCCCTAGAAAGATACCTTCATCACTCTTGTAGTAAAGCTTTCCATTTCTATCATCTTTTAAGATATAACATTGACTACCAAAGATCTTGAAGTAACTTACATTGGGTGTGTGACCATACCAAAGCTCATAGGGTGTCTTTTTGGTGTCTTTCTTCAATTGTACTTTGTTAAATGTGTAAATAGTAGTACTGAAAGCTTCCCTCTAGAATATTTGGTTGATGCCTTTCTCTATCATCAGTGTCCTTTCACAATCAATAATGGATTTGTTCCTTCTTTTAGCAATTCCATTTTGCTGTGGTTTTCTTGTTGCAAAAACTTGTCTTTTGATTCCATTCTCATTGCAAAAGTTAGTGAATTCATCTGAAATAAATTCCCCTCCTCTATTTAATCTTAAGCATTTCAATTCCTTACCACTTTGTTTTTAAACCATTTCTTTGTACCATTTAAACATCTTGAATGCTTCTGATTTGTCTTTAGAAACATAACTATCATCATTCTAGAAAAGTCATCAACAAAGAGAATAAAATATCTATCTCCATAGTAGCTCTTTGTCCTCATTGGTCCACATAGATCAGCATGGACTAATTCTAAAATTGCATCAGATGTATGGGTTTTTCTTTTGAAACTAGACTTTGTCATCTTACCTTTTAGACAATTTTTGCACATGATATTGTCAGGCTTGGTCATTGTCGAAAGCCTCTTACATTTCTCTCTTTTTTTTAATCTTTATCATGTTGTCAAAGTTCACATGACACAATATTTTGTGCCACAACCATATTTCTTTTTTTGTAGCAATCAAACAAGTGGTGTCAGTATCATTCAGATAGAATAAGTTACCTTTTGTCTGCTCACTGGTACCAATCAGATTTCTTGATATATTGAAGATCTTTTCCTTCTTATTTTCAAATGCTACGCTGTAACCTAAATTATTCAACTAAGAAACACTCAATAGATTATAATTCAATCCATTTACCCAATAAGCATTTTCATATTTTATCTGGTTATTCAACATTATGGTTCCTCTACCTTCAATTGGACAAGGTGTATCATTACCCATTCTCAATGAACCACCATTATAGTATTCAAAAGTCTCAAAATTTTGCTTGTCACTAGTCATATGGTGAGTGCAACCATTATCTATGATCCAGACATCGTTTTTACTAAATTTAGATATGAGTGAAATTTCTACATTCCTTTCTTCATCATCATCTGAATCATCTTTTACTGCCACAAACAACATCTCGATGTCTTCATTATATTCGGTGTTAGTGTCTTCATCTTTGTATTTAGCTAGGTAACTGTTCTTCTTTCCTTTGTCCTTGTAGTCTCAGGTATCTCTTCTTTCTGATTGTCGGTAGCTTTTGTAATCACCTCTATCATACTTCTTCTCAAATGATCTGGCATTACTTCTATCATCTTTTCTTATGTTAGGACATCTTGTAGCAAAGTGTCCAATCTCTTTACAATTAAAACAAGAAAGTGGTAATTTACCTTTGTATTTACCTTTTCCTTTCTACATTGTTCTAGCCATAAGTGCTTCAATTTCGTCAAGATCCTCTTCTTCACTTTCAATATCACTATCTTTTCTCATAGTGTGTTTATGACTTGATTTACTTATTCTCAAAGAAGATTTGAATACAGACTCTATGTTTGGTAAGACACTATTATCAAAGTTATTCATCTCAAATGAAATCAGTCTTCCAATCAAACTATCTAGAGTAACATTGTTATTTTCTACTTCTCTCATTTCGTGTATGGCAGATACTCTAATAGCATAAGTAGGCAGTAATGTTCTTAGAATTTTACTTACCACTGTATCTTCTTCTAGTACACCTCCAACTCCTCAGATAGAATTGACTACCTCTTTGATTCTTGTGTTGTATTGTGTGATTTTTTCTCCTTTCATTTTGAGATCATCAAAATTTCCTCTAAGGCTTTCTTCCTTGGCTCTCAAAACATTCTTGTCACCACCATGTACAAGCATCAATTTGTCCCACATCTGTTTTGCAATTTTGCAGGTTTTGACATCTTCAAATTCAGCATCAGAGAGTGAGGAAGAAAGCTCTATCATCATGCAGTTGTGCTCATGCTTCTCTCTCATTTGTTCAACTATGGGTGCACCTGTGGTAAACACATATTCAATATCTAAGTATTGAGTAACATTATTTCTAATACCTGATAAGTGGAGTCTTATTCTACTCTGCCATGAAGCAAAATTGTCTTTGTTCAACTTGGGCAGATCTCGTCTGTTCATCTTGTGATCTTTAGCTTAGGTCTTAAAACCTTCCTTCTAAGCATGCAAGATCTAATACCAATTGTTAGTAATAACTAAGAGGGGGGGTGAATCAGTGGCCTCAAAATTATTTCTTAAATCAACCCTTAAAACTTATAACCACAAATTATGGCTCTAGTTATCTTCTGTCCTACAAGATGAATGCTTTGTAATACTTATATATCAAATTACTACATGTCAGACTGCTTTGCAAACC
Organism: Thuja plicata; assembly: GCA_018584345.1. NCBI lineage: Eukaryota > Viridiplantae > Streptophyta > Pinopsida > Cupressales > Cupressaceae > Thuja > Thuja plicata. The sequence continues at coordinate 29,249 of MU225837.1, forward strand.
CTTCTTCTATATGTTTACCGATAAGCAGTCTTTCCATTTACCGAAACATAGTAAATAGTTAGTGTATACTGATCAATCAAGAGTTACTTATGTATGATGCATAACAATAAAGAAATGAATCATAAACACATAAATCATGGATTTTTAACATGGAAACCCTGTTAAGGGAAAAACCACTGGGATCGGTACCCCAAATTTTCACTCTTCTGAAGTGAACTTGGTTAAGAGCCAACCCTATTAATGGTTACAAACAAAGTGTTAGGTGTGACCTTGTTAGAGGATTTAGAAAGATAGTTTGTCACTTAGTATCTAGCATCTAATGCTATCATCCTTGATCAAACACTCACTTGGCCTGTCAATGGATATTGGGCATATCTAATGCTACTTTGTATGATCAAACGTATTGATACTCCTTGGGATGTATCTCAATTATAGAAGACTGTTAAGTCCTGCTCAATTAAGATACTAGATGCTTCAATGGTTAAACTGAAATAGTAAAGTGATTTGTTCACACATACAACTTGAGTTGCATATTTTCAAATGTATTGTAAGTGCATTACCTCTCTGATCAATATAATCAATTCAATACCTTTGCTCCACATTATTCTACTCTGTGATGTTGTTTCACTATTTTTCAGTGTCTGCATACTCTATCTCTTTCCTCAGCTTGTTGATTAGGACTGAATGAAGACTTTCTTCTCCTTCAGATTCTCTTTAGCATCTTTCCTCTTATCTCTATTTCTCCCCCCAATTTCATAATGAATTAGGTTGTCTCTTAAATAGACATGATTTCACCAATTCTTGGCTTTCTTTATCTTGGCATGTTCCAAAATTTTTACCAATTTGATTTAAAGCAAAACTCCTATTTTATCTCATTGAGATCTTCTTGCCAACTGGACAAATCAACTTTAAATCAATCACTTGTCTCCGACTTTATCTGGTCGATGAAAATAATGATAAGTATCAGTTAAGTCTATATTTAGATCTTAATAGCTAAGCATTTTTTCATTTCTAAACTCTCTATTCTGTCAGTCAATACTTCAGTTAGTCATCAGTGATAACTGACTATTTTGTCGATGTGACTTTAGTTGTCTTCGGGAACTCCGTCCGTTGGGCAACACTATAATTCTGTCCGTCGGGTTACTCTGTTCTTTTCTTATCGGGTAACACTATGACTTTTCTCATTGGTAATGCTGTGCATTTGCTCATCGGGTAATACTGTGACTTTTCTCTTTTACTATGACCGTCGGTGTGTACTTTTTCAGTGTCTACAACCACTTTGTGTATACTTTACTTTTATGCATTACAAATAGCATAGCCTTGATTCATTGGTTATTTAAAGTCTTTAGTAGTATGTCCATGACCAAACAAATTATATCAAGTTGACATCAATGACAATACAATACATTAACTGATTTAATGCCTTGCATAATCATCAACTTAACATCTTCAAACATTCAATCAGTGACATGTCATCAATGAATTAGGATTAGTGTTATTGTTAGGGTTTGGGATTAGGGGTAGGGTTTAGGATTTTGATTAGGGTTATGGTTTAGGGTTAGGATTAAGATCATAGGGTAGGATAATTTTTAGGATTATGATCATTGTAAGGGTTCACATCATGGTTGGTATTATGATTACAGTTAAGGTTTTGATTAAGGTTAACATTATGGTTAAAGTTAGGGTTTTGCAAAGTTGTGATATCAAACATTTAATTTGAGATAACTTCAAATGACAAAAACAAGTATATCCTACCAACCATCAACTAAGTTTGTAAATATGAAGTTTCATGTTGAATTACACCTTTTTTTTTTTAAACCTACAAAAGCTTAGTTCATGGTTTGTAGGATATATTTTTCTACTCATTTGATGTTATCTCAAATGAATGCTTGGGTATCATATAATTCCTCATTAAATAATAGAGGCATGTTCACCTCAATAAAACTATATTTCTAATTTTACATTGTTGTACATTTGTGATAAGATTTCATTATATATATGAAGTGGTGGTTGGAATACAAATTTTCTTTTTCAACCTACAAAATCTTAGTTCATGGTTAGTAAGATATGGTTTTTTACTCATTTAACATTAAATGAAATAAATGGTTGGATGTCATCACCTTCTATAATAGTTCATGAAAATTAGTAAACTATATGTGTCACCATAAATGGGATGTTAAATACATTCCTGGATGCATCGGCTATCTTCACTTTAATTCCACTATCAAACTTAGTGCTGACAGTGATATGACACTCATTATCATCCCATTTTCAACCCTAAAAATCATGAATTAACCATGAAAGAAGGTTGTGATATCTAACCATTCATTGGAGATAACATCAAATGAGAAAAAATAAACACATCTTATCAACCAAGAATTAAGATTTACAAGTTTAACAACACAACATGTATCTTAACCTATTGTGAACAACAAAATTTTATCACAAACCTATAGAAATAAAAGATGAGTAATAATTTTCTCTCTTTTTCATAGCTCTTTACATAAATTCATAATATCCTTTCTACACTATTTTTCTACATTATATTTTCTACGCTATTTTGACAGGTTGGCAAAAATACTGTGTTTTCGGCACTTTGCATTCTCACAGAAGAGTGTCAAAAACTTGAGAAGCATGTGTCGGCGCGCGGGGGAATTTTTATTTGGTGTCAAAAAAATTGTGTATTTTTTGCATCTCACCCCGCATGTGTCGCAACAAAATGAAAAAAAATTGTGCAGATGTGTGAGGTTGCAAAAATATTGTGTGTATTCTGCACCCCACGAATCTCTAGTGCCTTCGCGAAAAAATTGTGTCCATGCACATATGCGCATGGAATCATTTGAGGCATGATGGTTGCTAGCAGGAAATGATGTCTTTTCACACTCGCGGGATTTAAACGGAGATCATCTTTCCCAAGATCAATGACTCATATTTCATCGTGTTTGCGTGATTAAATCTAAGGTGTGTGAAATGTTAAGCGCACACGTGCACGGTGGAAAACATTGTGTATTTTCTACATCAAGGTGGTATTGTTCTTGTCTCTCTGATGATAAAATGTTGTGTATTTTGGCACTTGCGGGATTTAAATATGGGTCATATTTTGTAAGATTAATGACTCATATTTCATCATGCTTGCACAATTGAATCTTTAAGGTGTGTGAAATGTTAAGCATGCAAGTATGTGGTGGAAAAACATTGTGTGTTTTCTACATCGAGTGATATTGTTCTTGTCTCTCCGATATGGAAATTTTGTGTATTTTTGCACCCGCAAGATTTAAATGTCAATCATCTTTTCCAAGATCCACATCTCAGATTTCATTGCGTTTGCATGATTAAATCTAAGGTGTGTGAAATGTTTAGCACACAGGTGCATGGTGGACATCGGTGTGTGTTTTCTGAATTAGAGTGATATTGTTCTCATCTCTCTAATGTGAAAATGTTGTTTTTTTTTGCACTCACAAGATTTAAGTATTGATCACATTTTCAAATATCAATGACTCAAATTTCATCATGCTTGTGCGATCAAATCTAAGGTGTCCATAAAATTAAGTGCATAGGTGCACGGTGGAATACATTGTGTTTTTTTTGCATCGGGGTGATATTTTTCTTGTCTCTCTGATGCAAAAATGTTGTGTGTTTTTGCACTTGTAGGATTTAAATGTTGATCATCTTTTCAAAGATCAATGAGTCAAATTTATTCACACTTGCATGACTAAATCTAAGGTGTACAAAATATTAAGCACGTAGGTGCGTAGTGGAAAACATTGTGTGTTTTCTATATTGGGTGATATTGTTCTTCTCTCCGATGCAAAAATGTTGTATCTTCACACCTGCGAGATTTAAACACCGATCAACTTTTCCAAGATCAATGGATTATATTTCATCGCATTTACAAAATTAAATCTAATGTGTACAAAATGTTAAGTAGTAGGTGCGCAGTGGAAAATATTGAGTGTTTTTTGCATTAGGGGTGATATTGTTCTTGTCTCTTTGAAGCAAAAATATTATGTTTTCACACCCATAGGCTTTAAACGCTGATCATATTTTATAAGATAAATCAATCATATTTCATCACACTTACGCAATTAAATCTAAGGTGTGTGAAATGTTAAGCACCTAGGTGCACAATGGAAAATGTTGTGTATTTTCCGCATCAAGGTGATATTGTTCTTATCTCTCCGATGGAAATGTTGTGTGTTTTCAAACCCGTCATATTTTTTACTAGTGATTGAGTCACAACATGAGGACAAACTATTCAATGTTGAACTTTATTTTTTAGCTTCTACATGCAAAAAAAAGTATATAATTGACCTAGTGTAGAAAACACACAATGTTATCGATGAGGTGCAAAAATTACATGACATTTTCCAAGCCTGTCAAAAATAGTGTAGAAAACACAGGGTCGCCAACTATGTCAAAAAGGTCATGATTAGGATTAGGCTTTACATCATGATTAGTATTATTGTAAGGATTGGGATTAGGTTTTACATCACGATTAGTATTATACTTAGGGTTAGGATTTTTATGAGGGTTAGGGTTTATTTTTAAGGTTTCATTAAGATAAGGATTACTATTGCAATTCAATTATGGTTCAATTGGGCTTAGACTATTGATATATATGATATAGTGATGGTAAGTGTGTTTTGGTAATGACATAGTGTATTGAATTTCATGATGATCAGATATTACATTGTCATAGATGTCAACTATTGACTTTGTGTTCTTAGTATGTTGTAACTCATGTTTGTGATGAATAATAACTTTCAGTGAGTTTTAATGGTTTCTATCTTTAGGGGAGACTTAGGTATGTCTTTTTTTGTCAAATGCATGAACGCTATTGTAGAAGTAAGGTTATATGAGAGTTGTAACCGAATGGATTATAATAGTACAATTGCTAGAACAATTCATGATAGGTGATAGATGATTTGAATATCTTGAAAAATCTCTGATGTATCTTGTGGTGCAGTCAAAGGATATGGTGGTCTACAGTCTGTAGATGTTACATTTGAAATTGCAACTACTTTGAGTGATTAGTGAGAAGGATAAGTGATTAGTGAACAGTAACAATATTATTCAACAGGTTAAGTGTTTATGTTCTTGAGATACCGATGGTAGATCTTGTATCGGTGATTGATATTGATGTGACGGTGATTAACGATGAATTAGTTATGTTCTGGTGGCATGTATTCATGATTGGAGGTAATGATTTGGCATCACACTGATCGATGTTATTTTATGAAGAAGATTCTTGAGGAAGTTTTAGTATGGTCAAAATGTCTTTGACTCTTTGGCTCAATTTCATATGTAAATCATTGTGTAGGCCGACACGGTCTTGGAAATATGTTTTGAATTTATTTTTTTGTTTGGTGGGTTAGATTTTAGTGGAATTCTTTGTAATTTCATTTTATCTTTTGATCAAGGTGGTGGACTTAATAGTTCATTATATAAAGGTTGAATTTGAATGCAAAGTTTGTTCATCGTGTGTGTTGTGCAAGTGCAGTGTAAGGTACATGTTGCGATCAAGCTAGGGAAGACTTAAGTATACTCAAAAGAGATTGTGTGCTTTAGTGGATCTGATCAAGAAAATGTAGTGCTATTTTGCATATCATTGTTGTTTTTCCCTAATAGTCACAACAATTGAAATCTTCTAACAGGGTAGATCCTAACAAATCTTTATTGTAAATCCTCTAACAAGGTGACACATTTTATTATATTTTAAGTCCTCTAACAAGTCTACTCTTAATAGGGTAAAGGTTCTAACAGGCCTAAGGTAAATCCCTTAATCGGGTAGCACCTAATAGTGTTGTTGTAAACTCCTAATAGGTCTAAGATCCTCATAGGGCGTACTTTAGAAGAGTACATTATTTTAGTGGGTACTAATCTTCGCCGTGGTTTTTTCCCTATTTGGATTTCCATGTGATATATCTGTGTCAAATTTGTGGATGATCTTGGATGCTTAATTTTTTCATTTATTTTGATTATGGTTAATCTTGTGAATGGTTATTAAATTTTAACTGGTTGTAAAGTTGGTTTATTTGGTAGATTACTGATTCACCCCCCTCCCCTGTAGTAATCTAATCTGAGGTCTAACAATTGGCATCAGAGCTTTGGTCCTCTCTTGTGGTGAATCTTAATCGCTTGCGGTAAACATCCAAGATGATGAGAAAGGAAGGCCCTAAATTCACAAGCAAGAACTACTCTATACGGTGTGGTCAGATGAAGCTCTATCTTAAGGGCTTGGGTGATTAGTATTGGGATCATGTGGTAAATAGGTATAGTGACCCCCTGAGAACCCTAACTCCATATCAATTGAAGGTTAAGCATGAACATGTTTCTACTATGGAATCTATTGCAAGTACTCTTTCAGATGTAGAGTATGTTGATATTAAAGACTTAGATATTGCTTATGAAATGTGGGAGAAGTTGAAAATAGTCTGTGGTGGAGATCCACACGTGCAGAAGGTAAAGGTTGATAGCTCAAGGGGAAATTATTATGAGATGAGAATGAAAGACAATGAGAACATTGAATTATGCATTTAGAGAATCAAAGAAGTTGTTGCTACTATCTGAGGTGCGGGTGGTAATCTTCATGAGGAGGATGTGGTAAGAAAAATGTTAATAACTTTATTACCTCAGTATTCTATTAGGGTTTTAGATATTAAAGAGCTCATATCTTTAGGAACTTTTATTATTACTATAGATGCATTAATAGGGAAATTAACTGCATTTTAGTTAAGTAATTATGATAATAGCAAGCCTAAATTTGAAGCTTCTTTTAAGACATCATTGACTCTTGTACCATCTAGGAAAGGAGAGGAGATATCTAAAAGTTCTTTAGAATGTCACTCTAATGATTATGAATCTATATTGTCTAAAGAAGGAGATCAGGAGGATCTAGAAGCCTTGATTGCTAGAAGGCTACCTAGAGGGAAAGGTAAATACAAGGTTAAGATGCCTTTGAAGTGCTTTTCATGTTAAAAAATTGTTCATATTGCCTCTAGATGCCCTAATAGTGATAGGAAGGAGAAACCAAGAAGATTCAAGGATAGGAACAAGAAAGTTTGTTTCTTAGTTGAGGAAGGTGTTACTGATGAGGAATTTTATGGAAGAGATGAAGAAGAAAATATGTTTGTTGCATTTAAGGAAGATTATTCATAAGAAGGTGAGAGAGCCTTAGCTTTTAACATCAATCACTGTAGTAACTAGATTATTGACAGTTGGTGCACTCATCACATGACCGGTGATTAAAGAAAGTTCATAAAGTTGGAGGAATGTGATGGATGCTTGGTAAGGTTTGGGAATGATGCTTCATGTTTAGTGAAAGGTAAAGGATCCATTGCTTTGAATGATAAAACTATTTATGATGATGTTTACTGTGTTGATGATTTAAGATGCAATTTGTTATGTTTTTCTCAGCTAAATAACAAGAGATTTGAGTTCAATGGAGGTATGTATGGAATTATTGGGAATTAGGAGAATTGATTGATAGTGGTGAAAAAAAAATAGGTAACTTGCTCCATCTAAATTCTACTATTAAGAGTTTTCTGCTAGCCAAGGTTGAATATTGTTGGTTGTGGCATAAGAGATTATGTCATGTAAATTTTGATAACTTTATCAAAGTAAGTAAGATGAATCTAGTAAGAGGTTTTCCCAACCTAGTGAAACTAGAAAATGTAATGTGCAAAGAATGTCATCTTGGAAAGTTAACTAGTTCTAGTTTCATCAGTAAAAACCATTCTTCAAAAAATATCTTATCTTTGGTTCATACCGATCTCTGTAGTCCTATCAGAACTAGGATTTACTATGGTAATATATACTTCATGTTATTTGTTGATGATTTTCTAGAATGATGTGGGTTATTTTCTTAGAGGAAAAATCTTAAGATTTTCATATGTTTAAAAACTATAAAGCTAGAGTGGAGAAGGAGACTGGTAAGACTCTGAAATATCTTAGATCTGATAGAGGAGGTGAGTTTACTTCACATGAGTTTACTACTTATTGTGAAGATTAGGGAATTCAAAGACATATGTCTGCTCCTAAAATGCCTCAGTAGAATGGTATTGTTGAAAGAATAAATAGATCAATCATTGATTATGCAATGACATTAATAATTCAAAAAGGTGTTGGTCAGACCTATTGGAGAGAAGTGGTGAGCACTATAGTTTACACTTTCAACATAGTTCAGCTACAAAAAAACTCCCTATGAGCTATGGTATGGTAGAACACCTTGTGTCAATTTCTCTTGTCGGCAAATCTCCCTTGTAAACTTTCATACAATTTCTCTCCTTGTTGGAGTAATCTGATAATGGATAACCTTCTCTCTTTTCAGAAAGATGTGATAATATGGATAATCTCTCTCCCTTTGGCAGCAATGCCAAACAAATATTTTATAAATATCTGACATTCATGTCAAACAATCATTTTTCTCCTATCCGTAATATATTCCTTGAATTTCCCTTATCCATTAGCAATATAACAATATGTGTCGTGCTTGGTTCTAATATATACCTATCTGTATATAGATTTATCTTTGAAGTTCATCTTTTTGCTTGCATCAACATGAATGATATTCTAATAATAAGTAGGCTGATGTAGCCTTTAGTCATTTTACTGGCTATTAGACAAGGGTTTACCCCTAGTCTCTTTCTCAAGTATTCAAATGTATCCTTGGGCAGTGGCTTGGTGAAGATATCAGTCAATTGTTCTTTGGATTGCACATACTCAAGTATCACCTCTTTTTCTTGAACTTGTTCTCTTAAATAATGATACTTGATGGAAATGTGTTTAGTCTTGGAGTGCATGACTGGATTCTTAGAAATTTTTATTGCACTGGTTTATGACAATAAATAATCACTAGTTCTAAGATCTTCATATTCATACCTTCCAGCAACTGTTTGATTCATGCAACATTTGAGCAATTTCCAGCAGTATTAACATACTTTGCTTCTGCAGTAGACTAAGAGATGCATCCTTGCTTATTTCTAATCCATTTGACAAGTCTGTCACCCATAAAGAATGCTCCTCCAGTTGTGCTCTTACGGTCCTCAAGATTTCCAGCCCAATCAGCGTCGGTAAACAATTTTAGTTTAAATTTTCCTTCTCTTCTATACCATAAGCCAAATTCCTTAGTATTCTTCAAATATCTTGGAATTATTTTCATAGCAGTCATATGTGATTCCCTGGGGTTAGCACAAAATCTAGCAAAAATTTCTACTGCATGTGCAATATCTGGTTTAGTGTGTACAACATACATGAGTTTTCCAATCATTGATCTGTACAAAGTCTTATTTACCTCTGTTGTCTTGTCCTCCTTTGTCAACTTACATCCAGTAGCCATCAGTGTTCCAACTAGTTTGGATTCTTCCATCTTGAATATTTTCAAGACCTCTTTGATATACTTGGACTGTATAATGAAAATACCTTCTCCTTGTTGCATGATCTGGAGACCAAGAAAGAACTTGATCTCTCCAAACATAGACATCTCAAACTCTTTGCTCATCTCATTAGAAAATGATTTTCATAGCATATCATTGCCTCCAAATATGATTTCATCAACAAATATTTCAGCAATCAAAGTGTTAGCATCATTATCTTCTTTTAAATAAATATTATTGTTTTCACTAGTCCTTACAAATCCAATACTTATTAGATAGGAATGAATTCATTCATACCAGGATCTAGGAGCTTGTTTCAATCCATAGAAGGCTTTGTGAAGTATGCATACCATATCCCTCTTGTCTGGATCAACAAACCCTTCTAGTTGTTTAATGTATACCTCTTCTTCAAGTATTCCATTTAGGAATGTTGACTTGACATCCATTTGGTATACCTTAAATCCTTTGAATGCAGCATAAGAAAGTAATATTCTTACTCCTTCTAGCCTATAAATGGGTGCAAAGGTCTCTCCATAGTCTATACCTTCCTCTTGTGCATACCCCTTTCATACTATTCTTGCTTTGTTCCTTGTGAATTCTCCATTCTCATTCAACTTATTCATGAATATCCATTTTGTACCGATGACATTCTTGTCATCTGGTCTTGGCACAAGTGACCATGTTTTATTTTTCTCAATCTCATCATTCATAGCACTTATCCATTCTTCATTATCAAGTGCAGCATTGACATATTTGGGCTCAAACTCACAAATTAGATAGCTTGAGTTTAGAGACTTACTTCTTGTTCTTGTACCAACTTTCTTATCTCCTATGATCTGGATCTCTGGATGGTTACTTCTTACATATCTTGCAAGTATAGGTACAATTCTTTGTCTATCAATTTGATCATTGTTTTATTATTCATTTTTTTATTCATCACCTTGCACATTATCTTGATCATTATCCTGACCGTTGGTATTTGCAGCCTGATGCTCGGGAGCAATGATTTGTAGTTCAAGAGCTCTACATTTTTGGTAGGGTAGAGTGTTAGGTTCCTCATTGTAAGTGAACTTATTGTAGTCCTATGGTTCTTTAGTGCTTTCTTGCTCATTCTTCTCTACAAATTCATCTATCTTTACATTTTCACTTTCAATAATTTTGTTAGAGGCTTTGTTTAGACATTTGTAAGCCTTGCTCTTGGTAGAATACCCTATAAAAATTCCTTCATCACTCTTGGATTCAAGTTTTCCATTTCTATCATCTTTTAAGATATAACATTGACTGCCAAAATTTTTGAAATAACTTACTTTGGGTGTGTATCCATACCATAGCTCATAAGGTATCTTCTTGGTGTCTTTCTTCAATTATGCTTTGTTTAGTGTGTAAACAGCAGTACTGACAGCTTCCCTCTAGAATATTTGGGTGATACCTTTTTCTATCATTAGTGTTCTATCATAGTCAACTATCAATTTGTTCCTTCTCTCAGCAATCCCATTTTGTTGTGGTGTTCTTGGTGTAGAAACCTGTCTTTTTATACCATGCTCATTACAAAAGTTAGTGAATTCATCTGATATAAACTCACCTCCTCTATCTGATCTCAAACATTTTAGATCCTTACCACTTTTTTTCTCTACCATAGCCTTATACCATTTAAACATCTTAAATGCTTCTTATTTATCTTTTAGAAACATAATTGTCATCATTCTAGAGTAATCATCAACAAAGAGAATAAAATATCTATCTCCATAATAACTCTCTGTCCTCATAGGTCCACATAAATTAGTATGGACTAATTCTAGAATTGCATCAGATGTATGGGTTTCACTCTTGAAACTAGACTTTGTCATTTTACCTTTTTGATGGTTTTTACACATGATGTTGTCAGGCTTGGTCATCGTCGATAAGCCTTTGACATTTATCTTTTTGCTAATCTTTATCATGTTGTCAAATTTCACATGACATAGCCTTTTGTACCATAACCATATGTCTTCATTTGTAGCAATCAAACAAGTGGAGTCAATATCATTCAAATAGAATAGGTTACCTTTTGTTTTTCACTGGTACCAATCAGATTTCCATATTTGTTGAATATCTTTGCCTTCTTATTTTCAAATGCAACTTTGTGACCTGAATTATTCAATTGAGAAACACTCAATAGATTATAATTCAATCCATTTACCCAATAAGCATTCTCACACTTTATCTGTTTATTCAACATTATTGTTCCTCTACCTTCAACTAGACAGGGTGTGTCATTTCCCATTCTTACTGATCCACCCTTGTAGTGTTCAAAAGTCTCAAACTTTTGCTTATCACCGGTCATATGATGAGTGCAGCCACTATCTATGATCCAAACATCATTTTTTCTAATTTTAGATATGAGAGTTGTTTCTACATACCTTTCTTCATCATCATCTGAATCATGTTTTATAGCCACAAACACCATTTCGATGTCTTCATCAGATTTCGTGTTAGTATCACCATCCTTGCATTTTTTTAGGTAGCTAACCTTCTTTCCTTTGTCCTTATAGTCTCAGGTATCTCTTCTTTCTTATTGTCAGTAACTTTTGTAATCACCTCTATCAGACTTCTTCTCAAAAGATCTATCATTACTTTTGTCATCTTTTCTTCTGTTAGTACATCTTGCAGCAAAGTGTCCAATCTTTTTGCAATTAAAACAAACAAGTGGTAATTTACCTTTGTATTTACCTTTGCCTCTCTACATTCTTCTGGCCATAAGTGCTTCAATTTCATCAATCTCATCTTCTTCATTTTCACTATCACTATCTTTTCTCATAGTGTTTTGTGATTTGATTTACTTCTTCTCATAGAAGTTTTGAATGCAGACTCTATGTTTGGTAAGACACTATTATCAAAGTTATTCATCTCAAATGAAATCAGTCTTCTAATTAAACTGTCTAGAGTACCATTTCTATTTTCTACTACTCTCATTTCTTGAATGGCAGATACTCTAATAGCATAAGTAGGCAGTAAGGTTCTTATAATTTTACTTACCACTGTATCTTCTTCTAGTACACCTCCAACTCCTCGGATAGCATTGACTACCTCTTTAATTCTTGTGTTGCACTGAGTGATGTTTTCACCTTCTTTCATTTTGAGATCATCAAATTTTCCTCTACGGCTTTCTGCCTTGGCTCTCAAAATATTTTTGTCACCACCATGTACAAGCTTCAATTTGTCCCACATCTGCTTTGTAGTTTTGCATTCTTTGACATCTTCAAATTCAGCATCGGAGAGTGAGGAAGCAAGCTCTATCATGATGTCATTATGTTCATGCTTCTCTCTCATTTTTTCAACTATTGGTGCTCCTGTGGGCAACACATATTCAGTTTCTAGGAATTGAGTAACATCATTACCAATACCTGATAAGTGGAGTCTTATCCTGCTATGCCATGAATAAAAATTATCTTTGTTCAATTTGGGCACATCTCATCTTTTCATCTTGTGATCTTTGGCTTAGGTCTTGAAACCTTCCTTCTAAGCACACAAGCTCTAATACCAATTGTTAGTAATAACTTAGAGGGGGGGGTAAATCAGTGGCCTCAAATTTTAATCCTCAAATCAATCCTTCAACTCTTATAACCACTAATTATTTCTCAAGTTATCTTTTCTCCTACAAGATGAATGCCTTGAACAACTTATATCAATTCACTACTTGTCGGATTTCTCTATTAAACCTTCTTATTAATGTTTACCGATAAGCAGTCATCTATTTACCAAAATATAGTAAATATGCAGAGTATAGCGATATATCTAGAATGAGTTATGTAAGATACAAAATTGTAAAGAAATGAATCATACACACATATAACACATGGATTTTAAAGTGGAAACCTTGTTAAGGGAAAAAACCACTGGGACCGGTACCCCAACTTTTTACGCTTCTGAAGTGATCCCTGTTAGGAGCCAACCCTGTTAAAGGTTACAAACACACTATTAGGTGTGACCTTGTTAGAGGATTTTACACATATAGGTTGTAACTTAGTATCAAGCATCTAATGTTGCCATCCTTGAATCAACCTCTCTCTTAGACTGTTAATAGGCATCGGGCATATCCAATGCTACTTTCATGAGTCAACATTTTTGGAACTCCTTGGGATGTACCTCAATATATAGAAGACTATTAAGTCCTGCTCTATTAAGAGAATTGATGCTTCAATGGTTAAACTGGAAAAATATGACTTATTTCTAATGCAACTTGAATTGTAGATTTTCAGATCTATTTAAGTACATTACCTCACTGATCAATGTATCAATTCAATTATTTTGTGCTCCACACTTTCTGCTCTGTGATGCTATGCTCACTATTTGTCGGTGTCTATAGAATTCCTTAGCTCTCCTTCAGCTTGATTGATCAGGACTGAATGAAGTTTTTCTTCATCAGTTTCTCTTCAGTATCCTCTTTTTATTCACTCCTCTTAATCCCCTTTTCATGCATTGCAAAAATTAATTAAGCTTGTCTCTTATATAGACATGATATTCATTTTTTCTTGATTCTTGGCATGAAAAATAATCCAACCAATTTGATTTAAAGAATAACTCTTGATTTATCTCGTAGTTATCTTCTTGCCAACTGTATAAATCAGCTTTAAATCAATCACTTAACTCTGGTAGAATAAAACAAAGAAAACAACCAATTAAGTCTATCTGTAGCTCTTGCCAACTAGATATTTTGTCATTTTTTGAACTCTCTATTCCGTCAGTCAACTCTGTAGTTAGTCATCAGTGACAACTAACAGTTCCATTGGTGTGACTCCAGTTAGCTTCACGATCTCCATCTGTCAGGCATCATTGGATTTTTACTCGTCATGCAACTCTATTTTCAGCTCATCGGGCATCCTGTGGTTTTGCTTCATTGAGAAACACTATCTTTTATTCATCGGGTATCACTATGACTTTTCTTCTTTTCCTTTACCGATGGTGTGCACTCCATCGGTGTTGTTTGTCACTTAGTGAATGCTTGAATTTTATGCATTGCTTGAAAGCATAACCTTTGTTCCATTGATTCTCTAAAATCTTTGGCATTATGTACATGACCGTACAGATGATATCAAGTTGACATCAATGACAATAAAAACCATTAACTGATTTAATGTCTTGTATTATCTTCAACTTAACATTATCAAACATTCAATCAGTTACATGTCATCAATAGATGTTACATTAAAAGAGATGAAAATTATGGAAAGTTTGATCCAAGAAGTGATGAAGGGATATTCTTGGGATATTTTTATAAGAAAAAATCTTACAAGTGTTTGAACAAAAGAACAAATAAGATAGTGGAAAGTTCTAGTGTCAAAATAGATAAATTTTTTGAAAATAATGATGAATCCAACAAGAAGGAACCTGGAGACTATCATGGGTTTGTTTATGTGTAATCAGTAGATCATGACTCTACAAAAGAACTGATGGAAAGATAGGTCAATGAATAGGAACATATAAAAATAGTTGAAGGAAATCCTAGAACTGAATTGGTATTTCCTAAGAATGTAAAGTTGAATCACTCACGTGATCAAATTATTGGTGACATAAATGCAGGTGTATTTACTAGAAGAAGGGAAAGAGAAGGTGCATGTTTGTTATATAAATTTGGGCCCAAAAAAGTAAAAGAAGCATTGAAAGAAGAAGATTGGGAAAAATCTATGGAATAAGAATTGGAACTGATTGAGATGAACAAAACCTAGACATCAGTGCCCAGACCAATGGACAAGAATGTGATTGGTACAAAGTGGATTTTTAGAAATAAGATTGATGAGGCTGGTGAAGTGGTAAGGAACAAGGCAAGGTTGGTGTGCAAAGGATATGGATAAGAGGAAGGCCTGGACTATGTTGAAATATTTTCACCTGTGTACAAAATTGAAGGTGTTAAAATATTGCTTGCTTATTCTGCTTACAAAGGATTCAAGGTAGATCAAATGGATGTTAAGTCATCTTTTATTAATGGTATTTTGGAAGAAGAGGTATACATTAAACAACCTAAAGTATTTTCTAATTCAAAATACAAGAATATGGTGTGTAGATTACAGAAATCTTTGTACGGATTGAAGCAAGCACCAAGAGCATGGTATGAGAGGTTTCAATCGTATATTATTCAAATTATTTTTGTAAGAACAAGTGACAACAATAATGTGTATTTGAAGGCTGAGAAAGATGACAGATTGCTAATTGCATAGATATTTGTAGATGATATCATTTTTGTGGCAATGGAGAGTTGAGTATATCATTTGTAGATGAGATGAGGAAAGAATTTGAGATGTTTATGATTGGTGAGATCAAATTCTTCATGGGAATGCAAGTTCAACAGATGAAAAATGGTATCTACATAAGTCAGTCCAAGTATGTAATAGAAATACTAAATAATTTTGGACTTGAGGACTCAAAACTGGTTGGTACCCCTATGGTAACTGGTTGAAAATTGTCAAAGGAATATGATTCTAAAGAAGTGGATGAGACACTTTATAGGTCCATGATTGGTAAACTATAGTATGTTGTACATAGTAGATAAGATATAGCATAGATAGTTGGATTAGTAGCTAGATTTTCTTCTAATACTAAGGAATCGCATATGGTTGCAGCGAAGAGAATATTCGGATATCTTAAGGAGACTAAAGATTATGGTCTCTGGTATGGACATAAAGGTGATTTTTCTTTGAATGTGTTTACTGAAGCTGATTGGGTAGGTAATGTTGATGATCAAAAGAGCACAAGTGGAGGTTCATTATTTCTTTGAGAATGGCTTGTATCCTGGACAAGTAAGAAGCATAAATGCATATCGCAATCAACAATTGAAGCTGAGTATGTTGTTATTATCATCAATTATACTCAAATAGTGTGGGCTAATCATATTATGGAAGGAATATAGGAGAAGTTAACTAAACTGGTGGTTATCTATTGTAAGAATATAAGTCCTATTCACATTTCTAAGAACCCAGTGATGCACTCTAAGAATAAGCACATAGCTATCAAATATCATTTTCTTAGAGAACATGTATATGAAAACAAAGTAAGGTTGGAGTATGTACCAACTAAGGAGAAAGTTGCTAATATCTTTACTAAGCCATTACCTAAAGAAACTTTTGAGTACCTAAGAGGTAGGTTAGGGGTCATTCCCCTATCTTCTCCAAATTAGAAGAAGATGCACTTGCATCAGTCTCAGTGTATTCATTAAATATTATTAAGTGTGGATTGATGTTGTGAGGCTCCTCCTTAGGGGGAGCAGTCTATGAACTATTGTTCTTTGGTTAATTTAGGTGCTGCAAAGGAGATATTAGGTGTATTCACCATCTTTTGAATTTTTTTCAGAGGGGGAGAAGATGTATGTAAAGGAGGAGAAGATGTATGTTCAAAATAGAAGATGTATGGAGAGTAATTGCAAAATAGGTGAAAGATAGAAGTAGAAACATTGTTTCTCAATGTTTCATATTGAAGATGTTGATGTATTCTATTGGTGAAGAGAGTGTTTCCATCAATTCCAAAGGGGGAGATTGTTGACATATCTCATGTAGTGATGGTAAGTATATTTTGGTAATGACATAGTTATTTTATTACATGATGATTAGATATTATATTGTCATTGATGTCAACTATTGACTTTGTGTTCTTAGTATGTTGTCAAACATATTTGTGATGAATAATGAGTTTCAGTGAGTTTCTATCTTTAAGGGAGACTTAGGTATGTCTCTGGATGTCAAATGCATGATCGGTACTACTGAAGTAAGTTTATATGAGAGTTTTAATCAAATGGAGTATAGCAGTACAACTGCTAGAACAATTGATGACATGGGATAGATGATTTGAATTTCTTGTAAAATATTTGATGTATCTTGTGGTGTGTTCATAGGATATGGTGGCCTACAGTGTGGATATGTCACAGTTTCAATTGCAACTACTTTGAGTGATAAGTGAGAAGGATAAGTGATCGGTAAACAATAGCAATGTTATTCAATAGGTTAAGTGTTTATGTTCTTGAGCTACTGATGGCAGATCTTGTATTGGTGATTGGTATCGATGAGGTTGTGATTAATGATGAATTAGTTATGTTCTAGTGATGTGTATTCATGATTGGAGGTGATGATCTAGCATCACATTGATTGATGCTATCTTATGGAGAAGATTTTTGAGGAAGTTTTAGTATGGTCAAAATGTGTTTGACTCTTTGGCTCAATTTCATATATAAATCATTTTTTAGGCCGAAACGGTCTTGGAAATATGATTTTTATTTAATTTTTTGTTTAGCGGGTTATATTTTAGCAGGATGCTTTGTAATTTCATTTTAGGTTTTGAGCAAGGCGGTGTACTTAATAGTTCATTACATAAAGGTTGAAGTTGAATGCAAAGTGTGTTCATCGTGTGTGTTGTGCAAGTGCGGTGTAAGGTACATGTTGCGTTCAAGCCAGGGAAGACTTAAGTATACTCAGAAGAGATTGTGTGCTTCATTAGATCTTATCAAGCAGATGTAGTGCTATTTTTCAAATCACTGTTGTTGTTTTTCCCTAATAGTTATAGCAGTTGAAATCCCCTAACAGGGTAGATCCTAACAGATCTTTATTTTAAATCCTCTAATAAGGTGACACATTTGATTATGTTTTAAGTCCTCTAACAAGGATACTCTTAATAGGTTAAAGGTTCTAACATGCCTAAGGTTAATCCCTTAACCGGGTAGCACCTAATAGTGTTGTTGTAAACTCCTAATAGGGTTAAGCTCCTCACAGGGCGTACTTTACAAGAGTACATTATTTTAGTGGGTACTAATCCCCACTATGGTTTTTTACCTAATTGGGTTTCCATGAATAAATGTGTGTATCAAATTTGTGGATGATCTTGGATGCTTAAGTTTTTCATTTACTACTATTAAGGAACTAATCTTGTGAATGGTTATTAAAAGTTTAAGTGGTTGTAAAGTTGGTTTATTTGGTAGATTACTGATTCACACCCCCCCCCCCCTCAGTAATATGATCTCAGGTCTAACATAGAGTTTGTGTCAAGACCCAAACAGGATTAGGTTTTAAGGATAAAGTATTGTTTAAGGGTTATAAAAATGATTGGGTTAGGCTTAGGGTTGATTTCTTCTTGTGGTTAGATTAGTATTGGTGTCAAGTTCATGTAAAGTTTAATGTTAGGTTGTGAATAAGGTTACCATTGCAGAACAAATCTTGAGTTTGGGGTTAGTGTTCATTTTAAGTTAATTTTAGGGTTAGGATTCTAGTTGAATTATGGTTTAGGGTATGCATGATCAATACAACTAAAGCTAAAATTTGGTCAGATAATAAAATCATTTTAATTAAATTTAGAATTAGGGTTGGTGTTTAATTAAGATTTGGGTTAGTATTGAAATTCAACTATGGTTAAAGGGTTAGATAATTTATTTTTAGGACTCAAATAGGGTTAGATTTCAAGGATAAATCATTGCTTTAGGGTTAATGATCTATAAAAAATCTTGGGTGTAGGGATATGATTAAGCCTAATTAGAGTTCAAATTAAGATTTAATAAAAAATTATGCTTACATTATGGTTTCTATTAGAATAGTATTAGATTTAAGGTTAGATTACGGTTAATGTTATTTATGATTAGGTTTACTATTCTAGTAGAAATATTGGGCATAGGTTTAATATTCAATTTGAGTTAATGTTAGGGTTAGGGTTTGGGTTGAATTAGGTTTTAGATCATCATTGAGATACTCTTCTAAGTCTGTCTAATGAAAAACTCCTGAAAAAGAGAAAATCCTTATGTAAAACAATAAAACTATGCAAAAAAGGATATCATGTTATAAAAGAAATAAGTCCACAAAGGGAAATTGGATCTTTTTGGCAAGGAAGAGAAAAGGAAAAAGGATGACCAAGTATACACACCTTCCCTATTTCTAGGGAAGGGAATACTTGGAAAAGGACAACATATTAAGCACCCCAAGTGAAAGTTTAGCCAAGCCCTTATTATTAATTCTAGTTCTAATTTATTTGTAACTGAGTTGAATGACGTTAGCCATTAGCAAAAAATAGGATTAATAATTCATGTGTTTATAAATATAAATAAGGAAATGAGCATCTTGTAACTATCTTCATTATTTATAGCTAAAAATATTATTAGATCCCTCTACCAATTTTATTCACATGTCTAGACAAAGAAGGAAGGCTTTTCCTCGTAGGTTTTTTAAGGAGGCAACCCAGGGCCATAACCATGTTAACTTATCTTTGGATATGAAGCTAGAGATATTGAACATAACCAAATAGTTCATCAAAGGAGGACACACATAATATTAGAAAAAATATATTACCTAAAATATACCAAAAATGAATTCATGCTCTTCTTCTAGATGCTCCTATTTTATAACAACAACACCTACTTTGATACATCCTTACATAGATAACATACTAAATTTATCCCATGGAATCTTTTGAGTTGTCATCTTTAAAAGCTTATATATAAATAGGTCTTGAGATCTTGGATAAAAGTTGGAATATATTGGGTAAGATGTTGTTTATAAGTTAGAAGTTGAAAATTCAAATTATAGTTGCATTAAAAGATAAAAATATGCAATGACTTAATGGCATGTACTTGGGCCACTTGTGGAATTGGAACTACTAAAAAAAAAACAACTAGACAAAGTCAAAATGAACTAATGACTACATAGGATACCATTCCATGGGCCAATTTTAAAGTTGTAATAAGTAGAATGTTTTAGGAATTTGAGGCATATTTAAGTGAGAATGGTGCAAAGAAGTTATGTGTGGATCTCCAGGATTAGGTAGTGGGTTGACGTGAATTGAAAAATGTTATGTAAAGAGCTACAAAAAAAAGAGAAAATTATTACTCATATTTTATTGGTGTAGGTTTGTGATAGGATTTTATTGTTCACAATAGGTTAAGATACACATTGTGTTGTTAAACCCTAATCAAAACCCTAACCTTAACCATAATACTAACCATCATGCGAACCCTTATCCTAACCATTATCCTAAACTTATGGATTTAATCCTAACCCTAAATTGTAATCCTAATCAAAACCCTAAACCCGACCCCTACCCCTAATCTCAAACCCTAACTATAACACTAATCCTATGAAGTAAACCCTAACCCTTATCCTAAATCATTATCCTAACCCTAATCCAAAACTATTATCCTAACACTAATCCTAGCTATTACCCTAACCTTGATCTCGATTCTAACTCTAACCCAAAACCTTATCCCTAATCCAAATACTACCCTAATTAAAACCCTAACCCTAATCCTAACACTAATCCTAGTCAAAATCATAAACCTTGTTCCCTAACCCTGACCAAAAATCTTACTTCAATCCTAATCAAACCCTAAACATTGTAGGATTTGAGACAGACAAATCCACAGTTTGCCAAGAACACCTGCATGCAAATGACCTGTTACAGGAAGGAAGCTGAAGAGACAAAAAGTAAAGCTTGGAAAATCTCAAGCGATGTGAGAGAAATTTGGAGGCATTCGTATAAAAAAAATACTATTTTTTAATGTTTTTTTTACAAAAAATACATTTTTTTAATTGTCTTTTTTCAAAAAATAATATTTGTTTTTATTATTTTTTTCATTAAAAAAAAAATATTTTTTTTCTACCATTTTGGTGGGAAGTTTGGAGGCAGTCCTTTTTTGGAGGTTTTTCACCAATTTAGCTGGGCTCTGCCAATTTTGGCTGAGGTTCTTCCGGATCATTTTGGGTTTTAACCTACTGGTGGTTTTTTGCTCATAACTTGAGCAAACGGGGGCATTTTTTGCCAAACGAGATATCAACAGAAAGCTGGTTCCGAGACCTTTCTAATTTTTCTAGTTTGGTTATCTAATTTTCCATCTTATAGGGTTTTTCTTGTCAAATTCAGGGTTCCATTTTGCACTCTTGTCACTATATCTCGCTCCTCTGAACTCATTTTTTTTACTTCCATATGACGTCAGAAAGTTGCTTCTATTCTCTTTCTTCTTCTATGGGTCTCACACCCATTTTCTGGTCCTTGTATCTATGTATTCAATTTTTTTCTTTATGGCACTCTGGTAGATATCTTGGATGTTTCAGGTCCTGGGATCGTTTCCTTTTCTGAACATTGTATACATCTTTTTTCTGTAGCTTGTTATGCAAACACACTGAGATAAAGTGCCATTTGATGCATGCTAGGGATTATATTGTACTCGCACTACATTATAAAGTGTCATGGGGGGTTTGATGTTTGCTTTATTTGTCATCTACCTTTTTCAAGTGAGTGTCCCTTCCATGACATTAGCCTCATGTGTGTCAGCGACTGATCATCCTTGACACATACTTTATTTGTGCTTATGCGTTCTTCATCATGCAATGTTTCTTGGCAATCTGTTTCAGTGTACCTGTCATACCTCTCCCTGCTTAGCATTATGGGGGATATATCATGTTGGTTCTAATGCTTCCCTAGTTCGATGGAGTGATCTATGTATTATGTATTTGTTCCTATGTACTAGGCGGATGCAGTGGTTGGGTACCTGTGCATTTCAGTGAGATTGATCATTTACCATATGGACACTCTTATTTCATTCCTATTTGGAGGCATTATTCCATTGATCATCTCTTCAGGCTTTATTTACAGTCTTCTCTACGTGATCATGTTCTGATGTAGTCAAGCTTGGAGAATCCAAGAATGGACTGTCCAAATTTGCAGCCAACAACCAAAATAACACAGCGAAAATAAAAAAAAACAACAAATAATAGAGAATGGAATCAACACTCAATTTATTGCAACATTTCAGGCTGTAAGGCCTTCTCAGTTACGTCCAATTACAAAATAAATAACAGTTCTGTAAGATCCCTCAACATCCAACTCAACCCTAACCCTAGCTAGTTAGATTTGCAACAATAGGTTACAGAAAACTAGTAGAAACCTACAGGAAGATCTGAACTTGTGAACACAAGCCTCCAAGCAATCTCCTTGTTTCTAAGCGTCAACTCTAGCTCTGCAATAGATCGCAACAACATGATGATTTTCTACCAAAATACCATCTTTCTTTTCACACCAACCAACTACCCCCTACCACTCTATCCAAACCCCCTATAAATACTAAGCATGCCACAAGTCGGCCTCGCAAATATAACTAATTGAAATCCCAAGACCAAGTCGGCCCCCCAATACGAAATTAAATGCAAAGTAGTCCAACAAGTCGGCCTCCAAATAAAACACAGTCGACCAGCCCAATTATCGAGCACCAGACTACCAAGAAAGCTGAGAAACAGACGTGGCCAAGCTTCCCCAAGCAATGCCAGGTAGAACCAACTCAGCAAAGAAAGGCTGAGAAACTCGACAAGCATGCTGAGCAACAGGAGCTAAGAAAATAGGAAACTAAAACACACCACAAAGGACTCCTCCAAGATAACAAACTCCAAAGTAAACACATATTTTTGGTTGACACGGGATTGCCAAGAATCCTAGGATGCTCCTACATCAGACACCCCAGGTAAAAGAAGATGTTCCCATAAAGGAAATCATGAAAATTTGAAGGGAATCAGAATAGTTACTCCATACTTATTCTTAACCCATATCTCCTCTTGTCCTTCATTCCATGCTTTCTTCACTATGTTCATTGTCTCATCTGACACATCTTTTGTACTTCTCTCATATTTTTTGCTTGCAACTGATAGTAGATGATACTGATCCACTTCACCTGACTGAATAATCAACTTGGGTTCTTCTCCATCTCTCTATGTCACAAGTGTCACTATCTGCTGCACCACCTTTGTCAAATATGTTATCTGTTTCTTTATTTCTATAAGCTCCTCAGTGATATCAATCTCTCTCTCTTTCAACTTGTCCTTCCTTTCACCCACTAGGATAGGTCGGTCAACTCTCTTCTTCTCAGGTTTATCACTGTCACTCAGATAAGATTCGATAACTCCACATACCTTAGCCCCTGATTCCTACAAAGGTAGCAGCTTATGTGTGGATCCATCCCACCTCACTGCATAGGTATTTGCATGACCATCAAACATAACATGTATGTCATACTACCAAGGTCTACCAAGCAACAGGTGACAAGCATCCATAGGTAATACATCACATAATATCTCATCATAATAAGACCCAATCTTAAAATTAACAAGACATTGCTCCTCAACCCTTACTTTAGACATATCTTGTATCCAACTAATCTGATAAGGATTAGGATGTCTCCTTCTTTCCAATTTTAACTTACTAACCATCTCTTCTGAAACAAAGTTCTCAGATTTGCCACCATCAATTATGACACTATAGACCTTATCTTTGCACTTACATCTAGTTCTAAATAGATTTATTCTCTGGCAAGAATCAATTTTCTTTGAGGACAGCAGATTCCTCCTAAGCAAAAGATTTTCATTCTCCCCTTTAGGTTCATTCTCAGCAACCTCATTTACCACAACATTTTGGTGACTACTAACCTTCTTATCTACATGGGGACATTCATAAGACCGATGTCCTTCTTCCCCACAATTGTAAAAATTACCTCTGAATACACTTCAATCTGTTCTTCTCCTTGACTCAACAGGTTTTGGTTCCTCCTCAACTCTTGATTTATCTTTCACTGCTTGTTCTTGCTTCTCTTTCTCTCAGGAATTACTATAGTGTCTTCTCTTCAACTTCTCCTCTGCCTTTAGTGCATACTGATAAGTATCCTCTATAGAGTCAATCTTTAGCATATCAATCTCATCTTGGATATTGAATTTCAGACCATTTACATACCTTTCCACCTTTTCCTTATAAAGTTCTCTATGTCCAGATCTAATAGTCAACTTGTAGAATTCTTCGGTATAATCTTCCACAATCATCTCCTTTTGTTTCAGATTCTGCAATTTTTTAAACAAATCAAGTTCATAGTCAATAGGGATGAACTTAGCTTTTAGCTTCACCACCATCATCCTCCACTGATTGATCTTCATCTCACCTTCTTCTTCTCGGTCCCTCTGCAATTCTTTCCGCCATAGAGCAGCATGCCCTTTCAACTTAGTCTGAGCTAACCTCACTCTAAGCAGATCTTCCATATCTTCCAGCTCAAGGTAATCTTCCAACTCACCAATCCAATCAATCAGATCCTTGGGTTTTAATGTGCTTGAGAAATTGGCAACCTCCATTCGATAATTTGTACTTAACCAAGCTTTAGATCTCTACAACTGACCATATCTGCCTCCTCCAGATCTCGTCATCCGATCAATTCTATCATCTCCACTAGATCCAACAGCTTCTTCATAGCCATCATCCGTTCTAGGACCTCTATGTAATCCAACATTTTTGATACCCTCCATAATTTCATTCTTCATGGTCGCCATTTCAGATCTAAATCTTCATGTCATCCTTGCCTCCACTTCTTCTGAAAGATCTACAATTTCTCTAAGGTCCAATCTTCTCAGAGGCATCTCTCCAGATCTTTGAAAACCCTAAGCAATGAACTAGATCAAAACCACAAGAAATAAACTAGCAACTCTGATACCACTTGATGCAGTCAAGCTCGGAGAATCCAAGAATGGACTATCCAAACTTGCAGCCAACAACCAAAACAACACAATGAAAATAACAACAGCAAATAATAGAGAATGGAATTAACACTCAATTTATTGTAACATGTTGGGCTGTAAGGCCTTCCCAGTTACGGCCAATTACAAAAAAAATAACAGTTCTGTAAGATCCCTCAACATCCAACTCAACCCTAACCCTAGCTAGTTAGATCTGCAACAATAGGTTACAACAAACTAGTAGAAACCTATAGGAAGATCTAAACTTGTGCACATAGGCCTCCAAGAAATCTCCTTGTTTCTAAGCCTTAACTCTAGCTCTACAACAGATCGCAACAACAGGATGCTTTTATGCTAAAATATTGTCTTTCTTTTCACACCAACCAACTACCCCCTACCACTCTACCCAAACCCCCTATAAATACTAAGAAAGCCACAATTTGGCCTTGCAAATACAATTAATTAAAACCCCAAGACCAAGTCGGCCCCCCAATACAAAATTAAATGCAAAGTAGTCCAACAAGTCGGCCTCCAAATAAAAAATAGTCGGCCAGCCCAACTGCCGAGCACTAGACTGCCAAGAAAGTCGAGTAATAGACATGGCTGAGCTTCCCCAAGCAATGTCAAGAAGAACCAACTCGGAAAAGAAAGGTCAAGAAACTTGGAAAGCATGCTGAGCAACAAGAGTCGAGAAAATAGGAAACCAAAGCACACCACAGAGGACTCCTCCAAGCTAACAAACTCCAAAGTAAACACATATTTTTGGTTGACACAGGATTGTCAAGAATCCTAGGATGCTCCTGCATCATGTTCTATTACAGTGGAGGTTCCAGCAGTTACTTTTTGACAGTGTTTGTAGCTTCTTGCTTCAAAGGTGTTCTACATGTTCCTTCTTTTCTCCTATTTTCTAGGAAATTCTCTAGTTTGGAGGCTTCTTCAGTCCTTCTCTAGGCTTCATCTCTTTTTGGAGTAGGTTTTTTCTCGTGTGGTTTTCTCTATTTCTCATCTTTATAGAGATTTTTGTACTCGGGTACCTGATCAGGCCTTGTTTCCGAGACACATTTCCTTCTTTCTTAGTTGTGCTAGGTTAGCTTTCCCCTGCGCTTAGCTTAAGGGGGGTGTTAGAGTAATCACTTATTAATTAAATCATGTTGATTTAATTAGTTAAGTTGTTTTATTACTCTTTAGTGCTTAAGCTTTCTCCTAGGTGCATTAATAATAATTCTTTTATTAATTATTAATGTGCAACCTAGATTTTTTAGGCTTTAGAGTTTTGTTCACCTTTATAGGTTGAACCTTGTAATTCTTTTTTCATTAACTCGGATTATAATTTTTCTCTCACATTTTGAGTAATTTCTGAGTTCTGCTTTTTCCTAATTTATGCTTCTCTCCTGTAACAGGTTATTTGCATGCAGGTATTCTTGGCATTCTGTGGATTTGTATTTCTCAAATCCTACAAACATTAATCCTAATAAACAACCTAGTCATAATCAAAATCCTAAACCCTAATACTAACCAAAACACTTACCTTAATCCTAACTTCTGACAAAGTCATCAACCCTATGTGATCATGTGGATGAATGATACCTGGCACTATCTTTTTGAGATATGAGACACACTTCATCTTCTCGAGGGTTTATAACCTTAAAGATTGTTGTTATTAACTAACTGCAAAGTAGAATATATTAGATGTGACCATCAATGATCTGCTCACAACTTTGCTGGGTAATTTGGTTGTCAGTATTAACTGTTGTGAAGCTGCGATAAGCATTTATTTTAACCTTAAAAGTTTGTTTCCACCTTCGCAAGTCAACCTAACAATTTTTGAAGACCACTGCGAAGTTGCGAATGGGACAAATTTAATTATTTATTTGCTTTCTTCTCACACCTTTAGAACAGTAAATGTGGCACTCAATCGCAGTTTCAAAACCTGACAGCAACATGTACATCATGTCTCCTTGCGAAGACACCATAGTATTTTCCTCTTTTATGTGGGTCAAGATAGGACATGTGGCATTCACTCATCACTTCACAAGAAAAATATTAACCATCACTAGTAGGATGCGAAGTTGTGGAAGTATCCAATGTAACTGTCTCTTAACCATTTGCAAGTTCACAATCGTAAGTAAACATTAAACCAATTCTATGTGTTTTTATTATGATGGTAACTATTGACTATTTTATTGAGCCCTTATTTTAAAGTAGGTGTCAAAAAAGCTAATTTATTTCTTGTGCTCTCTGCTTTGATATATTTTTCTCAAATAGTTAGTCAGCTATATAGTATAAAATAAGGAGGTTCTTAAGTAAACATTAAGTCAATTTGATGTGTTTTTACCATTATAGTATAATTCGATGTATTTTCCATCAATTAAAACTTTTAAGTAGGTGTCCAAAAAAACTAATTCATTTCTGGTGAGGTTTTGATAGATTTTCCACAAATAGTTACTCAAGTGCATAAAAAAAAATAAGGAGCTTAATGAATTAACCTTGGACTTAAGTAAACATAAAGCCAATTCAACATATTTTTACCATAATGGTAGCTATTGACTGTTCTATTGAGCCATTATTTTAAAGTACGTGTCAAAAAAGCTAATTTGTCTCTTGTGCTCTCTGGTTTGATAGATTTTTGTCAAAAAGGTAGTCAAGTGTATAATAGAGAATAATGAGATTATTGAGTTAAGATCAGAGTTAAGTAAACATTAAGACAATTCAATGTGTTTTTAAACCATTATGGTAAAATTCAACGTGTTTTCTATCAATTGCAACTTTTAAGTTGGTGTCCAAAAAGCTAATTTATTTATTGTGAGGTTTTGATAGATTTCCCACAAATAGTTACTCAAGTGTATAATATAAAATAAGGAGGCTAATGAATTAACCTTGGACTTAAGTAAACATTAAGCCAATTTGACATATTTTTACCATGATGATAACTGTTGATTGTTTTATTGAGCCATTATTTTTAAGTAGGTGTTGAAAAAGCTAGTTTGTTTCTAGCACTCTTTACTTTGATAGATTTTTCTCAAATAGTTAGTCAAGTATATAATATAAAATAACAAGGTTATTGAATTAAGCTTGGAGTTAAGTAAACATTAATCCAATTCAACATGTTTTTTATCATTATGATAAAATTTGACGTGTTTTTTGTCAACTGCAACTTTTAAGTAGGTGTCCAAAAAGCTAATTTGTTTCTTGGGAGGCTTTGATAGTTTGTCCACAAATAGTAACTCAACTGTATAAAATAAACTAAGAAGGTTAATGAATTCGTGTTGGACTTAAGTAAACATTAAGCCAATTCGACGTGTTTTTACCATGATGGTAATTGTTGACTATTTTATTGAGCCATTATTTTTAAGTAGGTATTGAAAAAGCTAATTTATTTCTTGTGCTCTCTATTTTGATAGTTTTTCCTCAAATATTAGTCAAGTGTATAATAGAAAATGGTGAGGTTATTGAATTAATTTCAGAGTTAACTAAACATTAAGCCAATTCAATGTGGTTTTATCATTATGGTAAATTTTGACGTGCTTTCCATCAATTGCAAGTTTTAATTAGGTGTCCAAAAAGCTAGTTTATTTCTATGAGGTTTTGAAATATTTTCCACAAATAGTTACTCAAGTGTATAGTAGAAAATAAGGAGGTTAATGAAATAATCTTGGAATTAAGTAAACATTAAGCCAATTTGACATGTTTTTACCATGGTGGTAATTATTGACTATTTTATTGAGCCATTATTTTGAAGTACGTGTCAAAAAAGTTAATTTGTTTCTTGTGCTATATGTTTTGTTATATTTTCCTAAAATAGTTAGTTAAGTGTATAATAGAAAATAACGAGGTTGTTGAATTAAGCTCAAAGTTAAGAAAACATTAATCCAATTTGATGTGTTTTTAAAATTATGGTAAAATTTGACCTATTTTTCGTCAATTGCATCTTTTAAGTAGGTGTCCAAAAATCTAATTTATTTCATGTGAGGTTTTGCTAAATTTTCTATAAATAGTTACTCAAGTGTATAATAGAAAATAAAGAGTTTATTAAAATTGGTTTTACATGTCAGTTGCAGTCTCTGGGTTATGTTTCTAGTTACAAAATTGGGTTATTTTCTTTTTGTCAATATATGCATCCTAAAACTCATTATTTCCTCTTATCTTTACCTCAATCTTGCATTAACCAATAACATTTACCTAATCAACCCCCAATTATGTTTATGGTTCAATTTGGTTTATGTTTTGGATTCGATTTGATTTATTATTGGGTTAGGGTTAAAATGATTTGGTTTTAGTATTTAGATTAGTTTAAATGTTAGAATTACATTTGGTTTAGAGTTAGGGTTCATTTTCATTTTGGTGTAAGGTTAGGGTAATGGTTAAATTTTATTTAGGGTTATGAGTAGAGGTGGGGTTTAATTTGGCTCGAGGTTTGGAATTAATTTGGCTTAATTTTTCTTAGTGTTAGGGTTAATTTGGTTTAGTGTTACGACTACAGTTCAAATTAGTGTTACAATTAGGGCTTTATTTGATTTGGGGATATGGTTTGATTTGGTTCAATTTTAGGGTTAAGATTCAATTTAGTTTAAAATTTGGGTTCAATTTAGTTTAGGGTTAGAGTTAAGTTTCAATTTGTTTTAGAGTTTATATTTAAATTAATTTTACTATTAATTTATGTTTAGGATTAGGGTTCTTTAGAATTAGGGTTAGGGTTCAAATAGGTTTACAATAAGGTTTTATTTTAGTTTAGTGTTTAATTGGGCTTAGAATTAGGATTTTATTTGGTTAGGGTTAGGATTTGGGTTTCTTTTATGTTTGGCTTAGTGTTCTATCTAGTTTACGTTTATGTTACAGTCAGGGTTCAATTTGGTTTAGTGCTAGGGTTAGTGAAGATTAGGGTTTTTAATCTATATGATTAAATTTAATGTTACGATTATAATTAAGTTTAGTAATTTGAAATTAAAACACTATCCCTAATTTAATAAGCATTAGGGTTCACTTTGGTTTAGTGTTAGGTTCAATTATATTTAAGCTTAATTTTGAATTTGTATTGAGGTTTAGGGTTCAATTTAGTTTAACAATGATCTATTAAGAACTAAAAAGGCATTATGATACCAATGTAAAATAGTAACAACATGAAGTACATAGATGAGATCAAGTAGTTCTAAAATGTTTCATATTTTCAAACCTTTGTTCTTTTAAATGTGAAAGGAATTAAAATATTTTCAATCAATCTTATTTAATATATCAAATATCTTTTTATCAACATTTATGAATTTCCTTTCTAGTCATATCCTTACTATGTCAACATTATTTCAAACTGATCTATATTATTTTATAATATAATATTTTGTTACAATAGATCTATATTATTTTACAATATATTATATTGATAATTTTTATTATTTGTAGATTCAAACAATTTAATTGTTTTGATTATCTTTAAAAAAAAATTATTTTACTAAATTTGTTTGACCCTATACCCCTTATATCTTAACAATAGAGTTTTATTTCTAATTTATTATTTGTTTTCACACTTTGACACATTCTATATATTTTTTAGATCAATTTCATAATATTATTTCCTTTTTACATCCTTGTTTATTATTTTAAAATATGTGTTAAGTTTATCTCATAAAGAAACGTATAATTTGAAATTTTGAATAGGGATTTACATATATATAACTTTAAACAAAATTATTTAACAGATCTTATAAAAATCATTAAAAAAAATTAATTGTATTATTTTGATTAACAAAGTTATCAATCTTTAGTAATTAATTTTTTTCTTCAATAAAATTATTCCTATGACTAATAGCTTTAAAGTTTTAAACAACATTATTAAATAAAAGTATTTAACAATATTTATTTTCAATTATTAAATAATAAAATTTAAAGATTTTCTTATTTATTAACTTGGAGTTAATAAGTGGGTAAGTTATTAATAACCTTTATTTACTTCATTTATTTATTTTTAATTAAATTATATAATTACAAAAAATTCTAATAAATTTTACCACTTCACAATTTAAGTTCTTATACTTAATCTGTTATGCACCTTTTCTCCTTTTGTAAAACATCTTTCAATTGCAAAAAAATTATCTAATTCTCCCCTAGAAGTGAGTTTTTCCTCTCCTTGTATTTAGAATTGCAAACATTTTATTACGTTTATTCCACTTCCCCAATTTCACTCATGAAATACTTTCTGCATTTTGTGCACATACCTTATTGTAGTATTTTATATTTTATGAATATCTCAAATCATACTCTCAATTCTCTAGTTGGAGAAACCAAACAAACCCATTAGTTACTTAGCTTGCTCACATGTTGATTAATTTCTTGCTGATAATAGTTTCTTAGATTTTGGGGGTTTTGAGATTTTCCTTGCAAAATATGCCCTATGCATTCTAAGAAAAAATTTTAATTCAAATATTTTAAAATATTTTCTGTAAAATTTGTTTAATGCACATCATTCAACCACTTCATTTCACTATTTGAGACGACATCTCTTTATTGCACCAATTTGTGAAAAAATATGCTTCAAATTGGATGCAAGTGGGCCAATTGAACATGTACAATACCAAACTACTAGAAGATTATGGTTCTATAAATGATGGATCTCAAAAATTCAGGTGAAAACTCTCAACAAAAAGAAACACGCCATTTTTTTCCCTGATACCATGTTGGTGTCAACCACCTCCCAAGAGCACAATTTGCAAACAACTACCATCACACTGCGAGAGAAAAAAAAATTCATTTCACCAATGAAAAAAAATAGTTTTGAGATACAATTGTGCCTTGCTTATAAAGGCGATAAATGAGTCGTGCAACTAATAGAAACCAACATTAAATGCACTAACATTATTTGATAAATATACAACTAATTATGTAAAAAAATATTATGTTGGTTTCCTAAGTAAAAATTAAGCATAGGTGAATGGGTAAAACCTTCATCAAAGCCTAGAAGGAAAAGAGTATTGCAGAGGGTAAGATCCATAAAGATTTATCTAAGAAGCAAACTGAAGGAGATACAAGCAATGTAGTAAAATTGAATGCAATGGTACCAGTCCAAAATAAGATGGTGATCCCTAGGATTTTCAGTGTTAAATCCTTGGATCATCAAATTGCCTTCTTCTCAAGAATGAAATATGCTGCAATGAAATCAAGCAATCCCGGAGATGCAGAGGCCCTAAAATCTAGGAAATATCCTGCTATAAAACCCTATGAGCCCCATTCTGCATTGGGGGGAGGGGGACTTAAAGAGCCACAGGAAACTCTGGGGATTGCCCAGACTATGGATTCAGACTGGCAAGTGGTCAGAAGGAAAAGGAAGGTTAGCAATCGCCCTTTGAAACAATGCATTAAATGTTTAAGTTTGAAGAATTCTTTTGATCCCTTGAATTCAGAGTATCTACGCTCCAAAATCCATTCAAATAAACAGAACAGGGTTTTGGGAATAAAGGGTAAAAATAGGAATCAGTCACATATTGACAATGCACAAACACTGTCAAATGTGAATTGCATTCCCCCTTTATTTGGCGAAACCCCAGGGTTACATATCAATGATTCTGGAGCACTAAACCATAATGCTCTTCTTAATTTTGAAGAGCATCAGCAAAATAAGAGGGATACAAACTCTAAACATTTGAACATCATAGACCCTAAAGCACCAAAGAAATACTCACCCCCCCACCGAAGATCGGAAGGTAAGTATGCACCAGCGCATATAGCGGAAGGTAATCAAATCCATTATGTTAAAACCTCTTTTTCAAGTCATTCTAACTTGGTTTATACTCCTCCACATAGAAGAAACAACAAAGTCAAGTGTGATCTTTCAAATATTAAGTCTAACATGATAAATTTAGATAATAAAGGTATACTTCAAAATCAGAAGTATTATGAACAGACTGGCATTATCTGTCGATGGAAAGGGACAGGAGCTACCACTCTTGACATCATGGATTACTTGTCAGCAAGTCTACCCAGAGAGGTAAGTATATCCTTACTCAGAGATAACTTTCTTTTTATAGATTTCAAAAGTAAGCAGCTCAAAGAAAATCTTATGAAAAAGAATAATTTTATTTTCAGATATGAGTCCTTTGTTTTATTTGATTGGATGCCATTATTCAAGCTAGGTAATTTTAAAATAGATAAAACAATTGTCATCAAGAATTTACCACTGGAATTATCCAGTGAAGAAGTAATTGATCTAATAGGAAATAAAATAGGTAGATTCATCAGAATGGTGAAATCTAAATATAACCATTCAGATAGAATCATTGTTTTAAACATGGACTTTCATTAGAAAACTATTCCCCCCATTCAGCTTGGATTTAACTCTAATTCAGTGATAGTTAACCCTATCATTCTGGAAGACTTTGTAGAATCTTATTACGAAAATAACATTTGTATTCTAGATGATACCAAGGAACCTGAGAAAACAAAAAACCTCTTAAATAAAAGCATGGATGTGGACATTAACTTTTATACAGATAAAGGAGGATTCACCATTTCTAAAGAAAGGGATAATACTGCAAACATTCTCCCCCCCCCTCACAAAATACCATATCCCCGTGCAAGCTTACTCAGAATACAGAGTCAATCAGCAACCCTACCCCAATTTTTGTAATCCCTTCAAGTTCAAATATGGAGAGAGTCCCCCTCCATAATAAGACAGTAGTAAACAACAACTAAGAATCCTTGTTAATAGATCAATCAGAAGATGTCCTTGTCTCTAAAAAGAAGGAATTTCAATCAAAAACTACATGAGGGCAGTACTTCCTTGGGGTTGAAGAGCAGCTAGATCTTAAGGGTTGTCCAGCAAAGGACTCTATATGTACCAATGATAATTCTCTGACCAACCTAAACACTTTTCCTATAGATGCATCATCACAAGATAATCCTTCTGAAAATGACAAATGCAACAGAGAAATTAAAATCATTACGGATTATATAGGAGAACTTATGGTACTCTTTATAGATGAAATCTGTGATGAAGAAGAGTTAAGGTATCAAAAGGATGTCTTAATAAGGAAGATTATGGAACTCAAAAATTTTGAGGAGGAAAAAGAAGATCCAAGGGAGATCCATCAAGAAAATGAGGAACCAAAAATTACAATTCCTTTAGAGCTTGAAACTCTAAACAAAACTTTATCAGATGACCTGGAGAATATGATAGATTCATATGGTCAAGAGACCATAGATGTTGAAGATGCCCTCATGGATCTAGATAGAGGGATCAGAGAAGAAGATCAAACAGATAACCTAGAGTTTTCTCCATATCTCACTGATAACGCAGAAAACAAAACAGAGAACATTGATGGTTTTTTTGGCATTACAAATGAAGATAGACAACTTGGAATAGCCATCAATAAGGAAGGTTTATCCTCCCCTAATATCAACAAGATCAAGAAGAAAAGAGGAAGGAAATCTCTTATTGAGCTTAGAAACATAGTAGGCAGGGCGAAAAAGCAAATGAAGATCTCTGATATTATGTACATTGGGAAGGGGAAGTGCCTTCCCAAGGAGCAATGAAAGTGACATCCTGGAATGTTAGGGGCTTAAATGCCCCTAACAAAAAAAGACTCATAAAAAGATACCTAAAAATTTTTGATTCAGAAATCATAATATTACAAGAAACCAAACTAAATGTTGATGAAAGCATGAAATTTAATAACAAAATTGGTATATGGAAATCAGAATTTGTACCAGCAACAGGTGCATCTAGAGGGCTATCTACCTTGTGGGACCCCCAGAAAGTCTCATTACTAGTCTTGTCTAGTAATAGTAACTGGATGGCCCTAAGGATTTGCAGCCTCAAATCAAACCTAAAATTTAATCTGATTAACATTTATGGACCTACCCAAAATGTAGACAAGAGAAGGGTTTGGCAGGAAGTCCAATCCATATTGCATACAAACATAGGAGAAACACACATTTTAGGAGGAGATTTTAATGCTATCTTGAACACCAAAGATAAATTTGGAGGATCACAGTACATCTCATAATCTCAGAGAGATTTCAACCAATGGGTCACGGATAATAATTTAATCAATATCGAGACTATCAACAGATCATTCACATGGAACAACAGAAGATTGGGCTTTGGCCATATTGCAGAAAAACTAGATAGATTTATGATTAGCGGAGAAGTGGAAGATTTTAATCAACTATTAACTACAGAGATTCTCCTAGAACCTGGCTCAGATCACTTCCCAGTTAGATTAACAATCACAGAAAGTTGCAAACCCAACAAAAATCCATTCAAGTTTGAATTTATGTGGTTCCAAGATCAAGACCTCATCAGTCTTCTAGAACAATGGTGGAACCAAACGACAGTTGAGGGATCTAAGATGTACATCTTAGTGACCAAACTCAATGTTATTAAAAATAAAGTCTTGAAGTGGAATAAAAACAAATTCAACAACATTTTCAAAGAAAAAATTAAGACTGAATTATAATTAGAGGACCTTAATAACTTAGTTATAGCCCAAGGTATGAACGAAGCTAGCTATATAAAAGAAAAAGAGCTATTGTCTAAATATAATGCAATTTTACTTAAAGAAGAAATATATTGGAAACAGAAATCCAGGGAAACTTGGCTTAAAGAAGGAGATAGTAACACTAAATTCTTCCACAAAACAACCAACCTAAAAAGGAATATTAATAGGATTTCCAAGATCAAAGATGAGAGAGGGAATCTCTTAGAAGATCCTAAAGACATCGCAGAACGGGTCACAAAATTTTGCAATTCTCTTTTAAACAATACAGAAGCAGTTAACCTCCAAGCCCAAGATGAAATTATTAAGGCCATACCTAAGCTAATAATGGATGAGGATAACACGATGATTAATAGCAAACTCACCTTGGAAGAAGTCAAGACTACTGTATTCCAAATGTAGCAAGACAAAGCCCCAGGCCCAGATGGTTTTCAGGCAAGTTTATTTCAAAAATGTTGGCACTTTATGGGAAGTGACATCTGGCATGTTGTGGAAGCAACCAGAAACTCTAGGTCTATTCTTTCATAAATTAACAATACCTTCTTTGCTCTTATTCCAAAGAAAAATGACTGTATTGACCCAGGGGACTTTTGTCCGATATCGCTTTGCAACACTATTTATAAAATATTATTGAAATGTTTGGCTAATAGACTAAAAACTCTTCTCCCTATTATAATCTCAGCAGAATAGATGGGCTTTGTAGCTAATCGATCGATTCTAGACAGCATTGTCATCACCCAAGAACTTGTCCACACTGCACAAGTAACCAAGGAACCGAGTATGTTTATCAAAATTCATATTCAAAAGGTGTACGATAAGGTGGACTGGAGATTCCTATGTAAATGCTTGGAAGCTTTTGGATGTTCCAAACAATGGATCAACCTCATTTTAAAATGTATTTCTACCCCCAAGATCTCCAGTCTGGTTAATGGTACTCAAGAGGGATTTTTTGGTAACTCTCAAGGCATCAAACAAGGTGACCTGTTGTCACCCTTCCTCTATGTTATCATGGCAGAAGCCTTGGGGAGAACTATAGCAAAGAAATAGTCAGAAGGCAAGATTATTGGTTTAAAAGCCGCTGAAAATGTCTCATACATAACCCACCAGCAATTCGCAGATGACACTATTCTCCCTGGATCGGCCACTTGTCAAGAGGCGAGGGCCTTCAGAAATGTCCTTAATTTATATATGAAGGCATCTGGCCAACAATTCAATCCTACTAAATCAGAAATCTTCTTTATTAATACTTCACCTTCTCAGGAAAAGAAAATATGTAATATGCTTGGTTATAAACCGGGCAACTTTCCATGTAAATATCTAGGAATAGACCTAGATAAGGGTCAATAGTCATCCAAACTTTGGCAACAAGTAATAGCTAAGGTTCAAGATAGAAAGAGTTCCTAGAAAGGTAAGTGGCTTAACAAACTAGGTAGAACCACAATGATTAAGTCAATCTTGATAGCCATCCCAACGTATCATATGTCTATTCTTCCACTCCTGATTAATATCAAGCATAACTTAGATAAAATATTGAGAGATTTTTACTGGCAAGGTCCATCAAAGGAAAAGAAATTAGCCCTAATCAAATGGGACAACTTATGTAAACCACTTTCTATGGGCGGTTTGGGAATCAAGAACCTTACATGGCAAAATCAAGCCCTAGGGGAAAAGCTCGTGTGGAGACTTTTTAAGGAACCAAATACTAAGTGAGCATCAATTTTATTACACAAATATATCCCGAAGGTAGATCCCATTAATATCTTTAGAGTTCAAACACATGTTAAAGGATCTCGCATCTAGAATTTCATTAAAGATTCGATAGGTATCATCAGCAAATTCCTCTCTTGGGATGTGGGTCTTGGGGATCAAGCTTTGTTCTGGGACGACTCCTGGGCAGGCTTCCCTACTTTAGATAAGATGGGTTTCTTGCCTAAATTCATTGAAGAATGTAAAATTAACATCAGTATACATTTAAAGGATTACATTGAGGATTTTGATTCAAATCTAGCCTCTTTTCGATCTCCTTTAGACCAAGAAAGACATAAACTAATTAGCATTTTTAAGGAAAGAGACATCACTATCAAAAATAGATCAGACACCCTCTTATGGTTAGGCTTCAATAACGGGGAATACTTAGTGAAAGATGGTTATAAAACTATTATCCAAGAGAGTAACCTGGATAATTTAGGCATTCCCCTTAATCTGTGTTGGAACAAAGCCTGCCTATCTAAGGCTGGTATGTTCCTTTGGGCTGCTTTGTAGGATAGGATCTTAACTTCAGATAGATTATGTAAGCTAGGTTTTGAGGGGCCATCTAGGTGTCCCTTATGCGAGAACCAGGTAGAAGATGTTAATCATCTTCTTTTGAACTGTACCTTTACCCAGAAATGTTGGTATTGGTTACAACAGTCCCTCGACTGGAAATCTGCTCTTCCTTCAGACCTAATGGGCCTCCTTAAAGCATGGCCAGCTCTCTATAAGGACAATATCTATAAAGACATCTGGATGATATCTCCCTCTATCTTAGTTTGGGAAGTGTGGAAGGAATGCAATAGATGGATTTTTACAAACCAAAAATTAGATTGGAGAAATGTCATAAATAAAATCGAAGCCTCAATAATTGAAACCATCAATAGCAAGCTTCGCAATATAACATGCTATGAAGACTCCTTTAGATCCTAGGACAACAAAATCAAACTGAAATGGCCCTCACTAAATATTCCAATGTTATATGGCTGAGGAGGCATCAAACTGCTAACAGACAGATCCAATTGCATTTGGACCCCTCCCAATGACGGATGGGTCAAGTTAAATTTTGATGGGGCTTCCAAAGGTAACCCCAGGGTTGCAGGCATTGGTGGAATTATCAGGAATTGGAAGGGAGAAACAATTACTAAATATGCATGCCCCATTAAACCCACCACAAACAACATGCCAGAGTGCTTAGCTGCTCTGGAAGGTCTAAAAATATGTAAGAAACTCAATATATCAAAACTAGTTATTGAAGGTGATTCTCAAATAATCACTAATGCCATCAAAACCAAAAAGACTCCCAGTTGGTCAATTAATTCTAAAATTGAGGAAATTAATATTATCCTAGAGTCCATCCCTGAGTTGATTATTAAACATACATATTGGGAGGGCAATGCAGAAGCAGACTCTCTAGCTAACCTAGGTGCCAATGGAGTCTTTATCATGGATTAAATTTAGCTTATCCTCTCCCTTTTAGGGGTCCCTATTTTAAAATTTTCCTCATTACCCTATATGTCTCTTTTTGTGATTTTTACCTCCACTTTTTAGAGGTGACCCTGCCTCTCCCCCTATGACATCCATCAGTTATCTGGATGATGGCTTGGTTGCTGAGTTGGTAGCTCTTGTCATCATTACTCAGCATGTTGGGATAATTTTTATGTGAATCCGGTCTTTCCTCCTTTTTCCATCCCTCTTCATGCTCTGCTCCATCATGTGACTCGTTCTATATTCTAGATCTCTCCAGTTATTTTGAGAATAAGTGAGATGTTTCCCCTGTCCTTTTTTCTTCTGCAGTGCTTCTTTTAGTATCCCTATCTCTCTCACGTGCCACCTCAGTTCTTGACTCTGTGTTATTTGGTTATTTTGTCGATCCTTTGAGATATATCAGTTTGTTGCTTGGTTTCACCTCTGATCTTTCCTGGTCTAATCATGGAAATGAATCTCACCACCTTCAGCTCTGGTGGATTCAGAGCCATGGCCTTCAGAGGTTCAGTCACCGCAAAAAGATGGAATCAGATCTTACTTCCTCTACAAAATTCTACTAGGAGGGATCTGGAAACATCTTTGGGAGAATAGGTGTTTGATAATGAACACACTTTTAGGACTAATGGGAATGTCATCAGTCTTTTCATAGCTACCTCCTATCTGGCTGGTAGAGAGAAAGATGAAATCATACAGGTCTCGAAGCTGATCTTCAACAAGTACTTACTCATTGGACTGGAAAAAATGGTATACTCTATTGATAACCTACTTACTACTCCCTTCCTGGAAGCTATAATGAGATCAGACATATCAGAGTTAGCTCTGATCCCACAAAAACATAGAACTTCATTGATAACCTTCAAAGATGAAACAACATTTGACACACACTGGGCAAGCATGCCTAGAAATTTATAATTCCTATATAAGGGCTTGTACTCTTGGTACTCTTAACCTAAGAAAGGTTGTGTTTACATTCAGACTGTTATTAAGGATTTTCAGCGTATAATAGAATTTGGAGGATGTTTGGACAGTATCACATGCTTAGTAATGTATTTAAGGAGTTAACACCTGGATCTAGAGATACTCTTAACTAATATCGTGATAGATACATATGTCATAGATATATGAATACATATGTAAATTCACCTTTACAGGTATAATTTACACATAGATTTAGACATACATGCAAATAGCTTTGATATTTTCTTATTTTCAATATAGAGAGTTCAGATCTAACTTTCACTTTAAACAGGCATACCCATTTATGATAAATGAATATACATATGCTTATGTGTATATATATATATACATATGTATATAAACAAATCTATTCTTACATTTACATGGACTATGCTTTCATCTGATCTTCTCTGTAAACTTATAAATTAAAAAGAGAGTTGCTAACATAGCATATTTTTATCACTAGTTAGAATATTTAGATATAGTGTAAAGGGAATCGCTTGGTCCCCTTTCAACTATACCTATTATTATATGATTAGTTTCCCTTACCGTCATGTAGAAGGAGTTCAAAATGATAAGGGACCTTAATCATAATAGTCAAGACCTTATAAATGAGACTCTACGGTTCCTTTTCGTTGCTGTCCTATTTTTATATGGTTTCATGTATTCTTTATTATAGGAAAATGATGATAGATTAATATGTTTTTCATTACTAATAGCCATTGTGAGATTGAGATTGATTTCTAAACAGGAGGTTTGTTTATGTTCCTCTAATATTAGGCCATTATTATATAAGAAATTTCCTAATGATTTATTTTTAATGGCATTATACGATATTTGGTTACTCTGTTAATAAATAGATTTCATAAAATAATTGTATCATCTTCTTATACCATTGGGAATCTCATCCCATTGAAGCTAATATGGGATGGTTATTTATGCCTTTATACATTAACCCAGACACCCAAATGGTGGTACATTTGGAGTAAGGTTAACAATGCCTGAGGTGGGATTTATTTTTATTTTTATTTTCAAAAAATGATATTTTAATTTTAACCATTAGATTTGGTAGAATTTGTCTTGCTTTTTAGCGGGAAAAATCCAATTTGGATCCAAGTTCAATCTCTCTCTAAAGGAATAAGATCAAAGGTTGATATTCCAAAGGATTAAAACAAAGTTGTATACACACTTAATTGTTGTAACTTAATTGGAGCATGTAAATTTGTTGAAAAATTTAAAAAAAAAAATTTAAGGTAGTGGGTATGCCCACGGATCTATGTAAGTGAACAAATCTCGATAGAGATCAAGTCGTGGGTATGCCCACGTATATTTTGTATTAGTAACAGGACCTTTGTCCAGGGCACGGCTGGAGGTTTTCTCGACCCCGCTCTTTCCTACCAACGCCCGCATTGATCGGGGTTATTTTGTAAAATTAATTAATATTAATAAAATTTTGGCTTCGGCCTTTTACCAATCAAAAAAAAAAAAAAAAACCTCACTTACACCAACAATTACTAGATCCAATAAAGAAAGGATTTTAAATTTGAAG
Organism: Thuja plicata; assembly: GCA_018584345.1. Lineage (NCBI taxonomy): Eukaryota > Viridiplantae > Streptophyta > Pinopsida > Cupressales > Cupressaceae > Thuja > Thuja plicata. The sequence continues at coordinate 70,326 of MU225837.1, forward strand.
GCATTATTTCAAATGAGTGAGGATAAATATTTGTTTATTACTTTTCATGTGTGGAAGAATTCAATTCAATAAATTACTATTGAATTTAAAATGAAACTTTCAATGTTAGGAACTATACTATTAATGTGATAACTGAAAAATATTTATTTGTTGAAGGATTAGTGGTGAATCTTACTTTAGTGATGAAAATTTCTTATGATGGGTATGAGTTTTTTGCCACAACTAATCAAGTTGATAAGATAGGAAATACCCAATAAGTATAATTTCTATTGGTTGAGTTTATCATAAAGAGGGTTTCTTTAAATTTATTGGGTTTGTTGATGATGAAAACACTCTCTCCCATGCTTTTATTGCTCAGATTGATTATATGTCAAAATGTTGGCATGATAGACTTGGCATATATATAGTACAAACAATTATAGGACATGGTTAGAATGGATATGGTTAAAGGATTAACAAATAATATTAGCTTATGAAGGTTTTTTGTATTAGGTAAGCATCATCGAGACCCTTTTGATTTAGGCAATGGATGGAGAGTCAACCATCTGCTACAAATAATTCATAGTGATTTATGTGAACCAGGTTAACTATCACTTTTAGGTGTTGGGTACCTTTGCACATTTATTTATGGTTATAGCAGAATCCGCACCAAAGACCTCACAAATATCACCCTTGAAGAAGCATAAGTGATAGAAAATCTCACATTAAGTATTTTTTAGTATTTAGGGATGTATTGTAGCACATTTTCATATTGAAAAGAGCAAAAAGTTATAACTAAAGAGTCATAAGTGTTTGTTAATGGGCTGAAGTGAAGAATCAAAGGATTATAGATTATATGATATGCAACAACAAAATTTTTCACAAGAGATGTAAAGTTTGATGAGAGTTCACAATTTATAGTCATTTATTCTCACTCTACAACAATAAATGTTTCCCATTTTAATGAGGATGAGGTGCACACTACAATAAATAATGATAAGATTATTAAAATGAAATAAATAATCTATGTGATTAGCACCTTTCTGTAGGTAGTGATGATGAAGAAGATGATATTTCAGCTAGACAAAAGACAAGAAGCATTGAAAAAATCTATAAGGGAAGCCCAAAGATCCAAGGAAGGAATGGTAGTGCTCTCATGGCAAAATTATTACAAATAAAAGACCTAATCTCTTATGAGAAATCTAGAGGGAAGAAAGAATGAGAGCAATCCATGAAAGAGTAATATGGTGCATTTCAAAAAAATACAACTTGGGAACTTGCTGGACCATCCTAAAAAGTTAGCACCTATAATTAGATGCTCTATTAGGCCCCATTTTGGTGATTTTGAGATTTCACGTCCATTATGCTTGATCCTAGTAACCTATCTCCACTTACTCTGACATCTTCCCTTTATTCCTAACTCCTATTTTAATTTAGGCTCATTCTCCTAGGTACATAATGGTTTTGGCATTCTATACCCTGGTTTTTGGGCCCAAATTTGAATGGGTGGCCTGTTGCAGTGTTTAGCGAGATTTCAAAATTTGTGGTTGACTTGGGTTAATTTTGATCCCTAAAATGTTGTGAGAGGTATATAAGTGGCCCATCTCTCCTCATTTAGGCAAGGATCATGATCAATATTTCAAGTTCTCTCCTATAATTTCACATTCAAGTGTTCAAGATCAAGTTTCAATCATTCCTCAAGCATCCAAGGAAATTTTCAAGGCAATCTCCTCCATTTTAGAAAGCTTCTCTTCCATGATGGCCAAGTTGAGGAGAATTCTCAATCAAGAAACAAGATCCTTTTGCCCATCTAAATGCATTCTTCAATGCAAGAGTTATCAATTATAACAGCATTGGAGATCTTGGAGTGGCATTCATAGAGCCATGCATTTTTGAAAGACATCCTTGATTCAAAATCAACATTCAAAAACTAAATTCAAGAAACATACATGCATCTTTGTGAATATTGTGACCTCAATATATGTTCATGAAGGTATATGCACTTACAAGGTAGATATGATATCTACCTTCACATTGTCATTGCTTTCCTTTATGCAATTTCATTTCAACTTCAAGGTTGATTCCTAAACATGGGTTTGACCAAAGAAACCCGCTTTCAACTCAATAATTTCCATTTTTTCTATGTACAGGTGCAAGTGGAAAATTTGTCATCATAAATCCATAAAGTATGGAAGCTGACACTGTCCCAAAAAGTTTTGAACAAAGTTACATGGTATACAATGGGAAAATCATTTTGTACCTAGGTACAAAATGCCCAGGGTGTTCTAGACCCTCCAGTTCAACCTCAAATCTAAACTAAAAGTTAGATATGGTTTCTAGTTACGATTTTAGGTTAGTGTAGGTGTTTTTTTTTATTTCTATTATTCTGTAGATTCTCATAGTTGTAAATTTTTCTTATTTAGCTTTCTATCTTACATTGGTCAACCTTATACCCTCAATTCCATTTTTTCTCATTTCATTATCAACAAGGGATCATTTGAGCTTGTTGAGTCATCTTCCTTTTGGATGTGCAATTAGGAAAAGAGGTGGACTATACATTCTCCATCCACCATCCTTTTTATTTAATGTACACTTGTGCTTCACGTTGAAGGTAAGAATTTCTTTTGGAAATAGATTTACAAAACAAAATTAAAATCATATGGTGCTATAGAAGATTCAAGGTTAGATTGGTTTCCAAAGGGTTTAATAAAAAAAGGGAGGTTATTATGAATAAATATTTGCTCTTTTCATTAAAATTAATGAAGTAAAAATTATTGTTTCCTTGGCTACAAATCTTGGGTGACATTATTGATCACATGGATGTACGAAAAACTTTCTTAAATTAAAATTTATATGAAGAAATATTCATGGATCAACCACTAAGTTTCATAGATCAAGAACATTCCAACTTTGTATGCAAATGAAAGCAATCATTTTAAGGGCTGAAACAAGCACCACAAGCATGAATTGAGAATATTTTCATGTACTTTCAAATTTATGGGTTTGAAAGGCATAAATCTTATCCAATTTTTTATGTGCAGAAAATCCAAGATGAGTTTAATCTTGTTGCACAATTTATGCAGATGATTTACTTATCACTAGATCAAATATTGGGTTAATGAATGATTTAAAATATCATCTTAAGAGGGCATTTTATATGAGTCATTTGGGAGAACTCAATTTTTCAAACTCCATGATGAATTATTCATCTCACAATCAAAGTATTTTTTGGATCTTTTAGAAAAAAATAACATGTTTGAATGCAAGCCAACCTCTACCCCCTTTCAATCAAAAGTTAATCTTACTAAAAAATGTACTTCTAAGATTGTATATGTCACTTATATTATATAAAAATTGTTAGTAGCCTAGTATATTTGACTCATTCTAGACTACAGATTTGTTTTGTTTTCAATCAAGTATCTATATTTATACAAGCATCTAAAAAAAGTCATTGGTTGGTTGCAATATACTTGTGGAACACTACACTATGGCATCCAATTTAAAGTTCCCAGTTTCTTTGGTTGGATTTATAGATTCATGAATGTAGTGGTGGTACCTTGTGTTAAGTCGTATTGCATGGAGAAACAAAATAAACAAGCAAAATATTGTCTTTATGCAAAGTAGAATATAAAGCAACAAAAGAAGCAAAAAAGAAATCATTTTGGACTCAAAACCTTTTATTTGAGCTTGAATTTCCACAATGTTCTACAACTAATTTGTATTACGACTATCAAAGTACCATCTAGGTTGCAAACAATTTTATTTTCTAGACTATAAAAAGCATATTAAGCTTTATATTCACTACATACAAGATCTCATTTAAAGTCAAAAAGTGCTTAGGGGAGTATAAGAAAAAACTCCCAAGCTTTATTTTTTCTAGATGTGGAATTGAAATAGATCTTGAAAAACTAAAATTTATAATAGAAATGACATCCCCTAGGTGTCTTGGATATGTTTTAGGTGCCTTTATCTTTAAAATTAGGGAAAATATAAATAGGTCCAATGTGTGTGAAATTTAAAAATATTCACTATTACAAAAGACAACACTTTCAAGTTACCAATCAAAAGTTATTACAAAAAAAAATCATGAACTAGTCCTATTTTAAAATAACAACACTAAATAATATAAATTTATTACTGTGTTGTACTGCAGCGAGGATGAAGTTACTTGAACCTGAAGAAAGTGATGGAATGTTGTTCCCCGTAGGTTTGTATGCTTTACATCAATATATTGAACTCAATTTGTAAATTTTTAATTTTAACCTTTTAACAAATTTCAAATTTAGTTTGTTTAAATTTATATTGTTAAAATTTGTGACCTGCGGGTTCATTTGGTTTAGAGGGAACATATTTCAAGAAAATCAAAGTAATTCAGCATGGTATTCACTTTGTTGATTACCAACCAAACAATAAGGTGTTTCAATATAGTCACCTAGTAGTTGCCACCTCCATTTGTCTCTATACAGTTGTATCATCTTAAAATGGACGCACTCCATGTTGAGACATTTTAGCCCTCCCTAGTAGGTTGTTTTGGTCCTAATTCAGACACTTTCAAGCTTCCATGGAGTTTCATGTGCTTATGTGCATGTTTTGCCCCTCTCACTAATACATTTGGACCTCATTTTTTAAATTCATTTTTTACCAAAGGCCATTTTGGCTTGTGATGTTCACTTTTTTTTTTTTATGTCCTAAAAAGGTCAAAATTTTGACTTTAGTTAAGTTTATTGTCAAAATTTTGACCAAATCAGGACATAAACAAAAAAAAAGTGATCAAACTCACTTCATTCTATCTTAGCCGAATCGCGGGTAGGAGGAAGGGCTTCATGAGCATTGTGCATTGTCTGAATACTGGAAGGGCTTCATGAGCATTGTGCATCATCCTAATACTGGAAGGGCTTCATGAGCAATACTAGTATGTTTCCTTAAAAACTCTAGAGGACACGACATTACATTCTCAGTGTTAAGGTTTCCTAGCTAGATTTGTAATCTAGTTTTATCTACCAACTTTTTTAAAATAAAGGGCTTTGTTTTTATTTATATTTCTATTTTCATGCGTGAACCAACTTGCCTCCATGCACTACTGTGTTTTCTCATAATAGAATTTAGATACCTGAGACTGAGTACTTTATGTCATTTCCTGATAATTTATATGTGGATCCCACCTATTATTGAAGACCTCAATTTCTATTTTTTTTTATTGGTCTAAGGACAAATGAATACAATGATCACAACAATCAATTTGGGGATGTTCCTGAAATAGGTGAGAAAAAGGGGATTTTCATTGAAATCTTATTGTCATTCTTAACAAAAAGAGTATAGTTTCTTACAAAAAAAAAGTGACATGGCATACTTGAATAACAACTATGTATAAGAAAACATATCAACAACTAGCTTCATTTCCCAAAATCTAAAGGTAATTCTTGTTTTACATTGCACACAATTTCTGAGAGCTTTTCTATTTGTTGAAATTGGTTTGATTATTTATGTATAGCTTGAAAAAAATTTGTCAGTTGAATTCATATAGTGAAATTTGAAAAGATTTCAAGTTATTACCATAGACTAAATTTATAGTAAATGGAATTTCTTACTATTTATGTACAAGATTGTTTCTAGGGTTATATGTTTGATTTTCTGGGCTAGGTTTTTAACCGTTAACACATAGTCTTTGTTCCTGCATAGAATTTCCACTTAGTATCATTTTCTATTACCATATTTGAATGATTTAAATCTTATAATGTAATTATGGGTGGAAAGGTTCTAAGAATCTTTAATTTTGTGTGATATAAATCTAGAAACTAGAATTTTTGAACAAAATATCAATGCAACATATCCAAGTGTTGATACTGACATATTTATAAAGATAATCTCAAGCCAAAAGCTAAGTAATTCAAAACCTCAAGATTTACAAGCCACATTTTCAAATCCTATCCACAACTATCTATTTGAAAAAATAAA
>MU225837.1:97433-116686 GCA_018584345.1 Thuja plicata
TCAGATCCTCCTCCAAAATTGCTCTCCAAACCTGCAGCATAACAATACTATGAAAAAGATGATATATGAATGATTGATGATTAATGATTGATTATTATCAAATGAGAATGAGAGATTTCCTTATAAAGAAAAGTGAACAGTTGAGATTAAGAGGCAAAAAGAATTGATCAATGGTTGAGATTAAGAGGCAAAAACCCACCACTAAGGAAGATGTGAAGAAAAAGGGATTTTTATTTAATTTTAATTTAATTTATTGCCTTTTCAACAAATAAAGTGTTTTAAGTGGGGATTTTTATTTATTTAATTAAAAGAGAGGTTTTCTTTCAATTAAATAAATTAGAAGAATTTTATTTAATTAAATTGGGGAAATTGAATTTAATTAAATAAGAGGAATTTTATTTAATTAAAAGGGAGAAATTTACTTTAATTAAATAAGATAAATTTTATTCAATTAAAAAGGGAGATTAAATCTTTTAATTAAATAAGATTAAAATGATCAAACCTTAGGAAATATTGAATTAATTGAATAATTGAATTAATTACAATTTGATCAAGGAAATTGATTTGAATTGAAAATATTGCAAAGCATTGATTCGGGAAATTTGATAAAATTATAAAATGATAAATGGGGCCCAAAGTCTAGGCGACCATTTTAGGGTGCATACAGGACTTACCTCAAATTTTGTGACAAGGCTCTTAAATAATTATTTCTACCTTAAGGGTGGACCCCTTCTAGAGTTTTGTGTCAAGACCTTAATTTAATTTCCTCTCCATGAGCACCTCTCTATAGTTTTGTGTCATGGACCCTTAATTATTATTTTCTATGTCAGCCTTTGTGCCCAAGATCGCTATAAAAGAAGGGCTTTCCTCTCTCATTTCTCTAAGACTAAGAGATCTAAGCAATCCTAATAAATCCTAAGGCGATCAGAAGGTGGTCCATTATTATCTACAAATTATCAAGCAATCTCAAGATCTCTCAAGCATTCAAGACATCTACATTCTTGCATTCTCAATTCAAGTAGCACGTCTACTTCCATGGAGACATGAATTGGCATGGTAGATCAACTTCATACTCTTCTACAAGGTTCAAACAACTTCAAGCATACATAATTGTGGATTCAAGGATTTGAATCCTCCACAAGGGATTTTTACATGAGCAAGGTGAATTGTTTCATTTACTTTGTTTATTTCTGTAATTTCAATTGCATATCAAGGTTAATTCTTAAATCAGGGTTTGACCAAGGAAAACCCCTCCCCCCAACAAAAAAATCTATTTTTCTTCCAGGTACAGGTTTAGAACAGTAAATTAAAGTGCAGATCTGGATACCCTTTTCGGCAAACTTCCAGGATCCAGAAATAGATTTTCTGTCGGAGCTGTGCAGGTCAAGGTCAAAAATTTTGGGTCAAGGGTGACATTTCTGGGTCAAGGTTGACTTTTTGTTTTGGGTCAAAGTTGACCTTTCTCAGAAAAAAAATATTTTTGGGTTTTGTAGATCTCACAGTTTTGGTTCAAGATCGCAAAAATCAACAGTTTTTGAGACCATCAGACAGGGTTTTCAGCAGGTTCTTTTTCAGAGGTATGTATTTTATTCCATTTTCCTTTACAAACATTTCCAAATTTACACCCCTTATCAATTATAATTAAATGTAAGATGATTAATGCAGGCATAGAGTATCTTTTAGGTGCAAATATTCATTGTTCACAACCCTATCTAAAGATCTCCATTTTTATCTTTACATTTTGGTGAACTCGCGAAAGACAACTCTTTCTTTTTGGTGTTAGATATACATTTTATGTTAGATCTTACATGCATTAAAAAGTAGATTTCTTTTTATGCTCTTGCATTCATATTTCAAAAATAAATAAAAATCACAAAATTTCTTTAAAAATACAAAAATATTTACATTTTGTTTATGTTTGTAATGTTACTTTGTGTTCAACATGTATGATTTTTGTTTTGAATACTTTGATGAGGATTTTGTTGCGAAAGGGGATAGATCCCCTAATGAGGTACATGGAAGTGAGGATGAAAATTGTTTGAATATGGTCTCCATGGATCCTATTCCTATTTCATCCTCCTCTACAACCTCTTCAATTGACCTTTACCATAGGGTGTGTGCACGGTTACCTTCATGTTCCACTATTTGCAAATATTATCATGGCATTTGGAACCCTAACAATCATGAATTAACCATGAAATAAGGTTGTAATATCCAACCATTCATTTGAGATAACATTAAATGAGAAAAAACTAAACACATCTTATCAACCATGAATTAAGATTTATAAAGTTTAACAATACAATGTGTATCTTAACCTAGTGTGAACAATGAAATCCTATCGCAAACCTACAACAATAAAATATGAGTAATACTTTTCTCTTTTTGTGTATCTCTTTACATAACATTTTTTAATTTACCTCTATCCACTAGATAATCTTGGAGATCTATTAAGCTTCCACACATGACTTCTTTGCACCATTCTCACTTAAGTATGCCTCAAATTCCTGAAACATTCTACTTATTACACCTTTCAAATTGGCCCTTGGAATGGTATCCTATGTATCCATTAGTATATTTCCAAAGGACATTACCAAAAAATTCATAATATCCTTAATGAGTACTCAACCTATATTTCTTTGACCAAATCTTGTCTCTATATCTTGAATAGTTATTTTTCTCATCAATTTGTTTCTCTCCCTTCTAGAAGAGCAAGATAGTGTTATTCAAATTTTTCAACACTAATATTTATTTTGCCTTGCTTCCATCTCTAATATTTAGTTATAAAATACTCTATGATTTCATCACCAATCATTCATTATTTAGCATTTTTATCTAATATTAGGGGTTAGGATTATGGTTGGGTGTTAAGATTAGGATTAGACTTTAGGATTAAGTTTAAGGATTAGGGTTTAGGGTTTTAGTTAGGATTAGGATAAGTATTTTCGTTAGGATTAGGATTTAGGATTTTGATTAAGATTAGGGTAAGTGTTTTGGTTGTGATTAGGGTTTAGGGAACTTTGATTAGGGTTAGTATTTAGGGTTTTGATTAGGATTAGAGTAACAATTTTGGTTATGGTTAGGGTTTAGAGTTTAGGGTTTTGATTAAGGTTAAGGTTATGGTTTGTATTATGATAGTATTTGGATTAGAGCTAAGGTTTAGGGTTAAGGCTATAATCAGGATCGAGATTAAAGTAAAAGTTACAATTAGGGTTAGGATAATGGTTTAGGATTGGGGTTAGGGTTATAAATTAGGATTAGTGTTATTATTAGGGTTTGGGATTAGGGGTAGGGTTTAGGATTTTGATTAGGATTATGGTTTAGGGTTAGGATTAAGATCATAGGGTAGGATAATGGTTAGGATTATGGTCATGGTAAGGGTTCACATCATGGTTAGTATTATGATTACAGTTAAGGTCTTGATTAAGGTTAGCATTGTGGTTAAGGTTAGGGTTTTGGAAAGTTGTGATATCAAACATTTAATTTGAGATAACTTAAAATGAGCAAAAAAACTATATCCTACCAACCATCAACTAAGTTTGTAAATATGAAGTTTCATGTTGAATTACACATTATTTTTTTAAACCTACAAAAGCCTAGTTCATGGTTTGAAGGATATATTTTTCTACTCATTTGATGTTATCTCAAATGAATGTTTGGGTATCATATAATTCCTCATTAGATAATAGAGGCATGTTCACCCCAATAAAACTATATTTCTAATTTTATGTTGTTGTACAGTTGTGATAATATTTCATTATATATATAAAGTGGTGGTTGGAATGCAAATTTTCTTTTCAACCTACAAAATCTTAGTTCATGGTTAATAAGATATGGTTTTTTACTCATTTGACATTAAATGAAATAAATGGTTGGATGTCATCACCTTCTATAATAGTTTATGAAAATTAGTAAACTATATGTGTCACCATAAATGTGATGTTAAATACATTCCTTGATGCATTGGTTAGCTTCACTTTAATTCCATTATCAAACTTAGTGTTGATAGTAATATGACACTCATTATCATCACATTTGCAACCCTAAAAATCATGAATTAACCATGAAAGAAGGTTGTGATATCCAACCATTCATTGGAGATAACATCAAATGAGAAAAAATAAACACATCTTATCAACCAAGAATTAAGATTTACAAGTTTAACAACACAACGTGTATCTTAACCTATTGTGAACAACAAAATTTTATCACAAACCTACAAAAATAAAAGATGAGTAATACTTTTCTCTCTTTTTCGTAGCTCTTTACATAAATTCATAATATCCTTTCTACACTTTTTTTCTACACTATTTTGACAGGTTGGAAAAAATAATATGTGTTTTTGGCACTCTGCGTTCTCATAGAAGAGTGTCAAAAACTTGAGAAGCGTGTGCGGGCATGCAGGGAATTTTTATCTGGTGTCAAAAAAATTGAGTATTTTCTGCATCTCGCCCCGCATGTGTCACAAGAAAATGAAAAAAACTTGCGCAGATGTGCGAGGTTGCAAAAATTTTGTGTGTATTCTACACCCCACAAATCTATAGTGCCTTCGCAAAAAAATTGTGTCCATGCACATATGTGCATGGAATCATTTGAGGCATGGTGGTTGCTAGCGAAAAATGATATCTTTTCACACTCATAGGATTTAAACAGAGATCATCTTTACCAAGATCAACGACTCATATTTCATCATGTTTGCGCGATTAAATCTAAGGTGTGTGAAATGTTAAGCGCACACGTGCGTGGTGGAAAACATTGTGTATTTTCTACATCAATGTAGTATTGTTCTTGTCTCTTTGGTGATAAAATGTTGTGTATTTTGGCACCTGCGGGATTTAAATGTGGGTCATATTTTGTAAGATTAATGAGTCATATTTCATCATGCTTGCAAAATTAAATCTTTAAGGTGTGTGAAATGTTAAGCATGAGGTGTGTGGTGAAAAACATTGTGTGTTTTCTACATCGGGTGATATTGTTCTTGTCTCTCTGATGTGAAAATTTTGTGTGTTTTTGCACCCGCAAGATTTAAATGTCAATCATCTTTTCCAAGATCCATGACTCAGATTTCATTGTGTTTGCATGATTAAATCTAAGGTGTGTGAAATGTTAAGCGCACAGGTGCACGGTGGACAATGATGTGTGTTTTCTACATTCTAGAGTGATATTGTTCTTATCTCTCCAATGCAAAAATGTTTTTTTTTTTGCACTCGCGAGATTTAAACATCGATCCTAATTTTAAATATCAATGACTCAAATTTCATTGTGCTTGTGCAATCAAATCTAAGGTGTCCATAAAATTAAGCACATAGGTGCACGGTGGAATACATTATGTGTTTTTTTGCATCGGGGTGATATTGTTCTGGTCTCTTTGATGTGAAAATGTTGTGTGTTTTTGCACTTGTAGGATTTAAATGTTGATCATCCTTTCAAAGATAAATGAATCAAATTTATTCACACTTGCATGACTAAATCTAAGGTGTACAAAATATTAAGCACGTAGGTGCATAGTGGAAAACATTGTGTGTTTTCTATATTGGGTGATATTGTTCTTCTCTCCGATGTAAAAATGTTGTGTTTTCACACCCACGGGATTTAAACACTGATCATCTTTTCCAAGATCAATGGATTAGATTTCATCGTCTTTGCAAAATTAAATCTAGAGTGTGCAAAATGTTAAGTAGTAGGTGCGCAACGGAAAATATTGAGTATTTTTTGCATTAGGGGTGATATTGTTCTTGTCTCTTTGAAGCAAAAATATTATGTGTTTTCGCACCCAAGAGCTTTAAACATTGATCATCTTTTCTAAGATCAACGACTCATATTTCATCGCACTTACGCGATTAAATATAAGGTGTGTGAAATGTTAAGAATCTAGGTGCACAGTGGAAAATGTTGTGCATTTTCCGCATCAGGGTGATATTGTTCTTATCTCTCTGATGAAAATGTTGTGTGTTTTCAAACCCGTCAAATTTTTTACTAGTGATTGAGTCATAGCACGAGGACAAACTATTCAATGTTGAACTGCATTTTTTAGCTTCTACATGCAAAAAAAAGTATATAATTGACCTAGTGTAGAAAACACACAATGTTATCGATGAGGTGCAAAAAACACATGACATTTTCCAAGCCTGTCAAAAATAGTGTAGAAAACACAAGGTCACCAACTATGTCAAAAAGGTCATGATTAGGATTAGGCTTTACATCATGATTAGTATTATTGTAAGGATTAGGATTAGGGTTTACATCACGATTAGTATTATACGTAGGGTTAGGATTTTTATGAGGGTTAGGGTTTATTTTTAAGGTTTTATTAAGATAAGGATTAATATTGCAATTCAATTATGGTTCAATTGGGCTTAGACTGTTGATATGTATGATGTAGTGATGGTAAGTGTGTTTGGTAATGACATAGTGTATTGAATTACATGATGATCAGATATTATATTGTCATAGATGTCAACTATTGAATTTGTGTTCTTAGTATGTTGTAACTCATGTTTGTGATGAATAATAAGTTTTTCATTGAGTTTTAGTGGTTTCTATCTTTAGGGGAGACATAGGTATGTCTTTGTATGTCAAATGCATGACTGATATTGTAGAAGTAAGCTTATACGCATGATCCTCTTCTCAGGAGTTTAGCGTAGGGAATTATTTTCCGCACACTTTGTTTCCTTTCAAGGAGGATGTGGTAAGAAAAATGTTAAGAACTTTATTACCTCAGTATTCTATTAGGATTTCAGATATTAAAGAGCTCATATCTTTAGGAACTTTTACTATTACTCTAGATGCATTAATAGGGAAATTAACTACATTTGAGTTAAGTAATTATGATAATAGCATGCCTAAAGTTGAAGATTCTTTCAAGTCATCATTGACTCTTGCACCATCTAGGAAAGGAAAGGCGATATCTAACAGTTCTTCCAGAATGTCACTCTAATGATTATGAATCTATATTGTCTGAAGAAAGAGATCAGGAGGATCTTGAAGCCTTGATTGCTAGAAGGCTACCTAGAGGGAAAGTTAGATACAAGGTTAAGATGCCTTTGAAGTGCTTTGCATGTAAAAACAATTGGTCATATTGCCTCTAGATGACCTGATAGTGATAGGAAGGAGAAACCAAGAAGATTCAAGGATAGGAACAAGAAATTTTGTTTCTTAGTTGAGGAAGGTGTTACCGATGAGGAATTTGATGGAAGAGATGAAGAAGAAATTGTGTTTGTTGCAGTTAAGGAAGATTATTCATAAGAAGGCGAGAGAGCTTTAGTTTTTAACATGAATCACTTTGGTAACTATATTATTGACAGTTGGTGCACTCATCACATGACCGGTGATTAAAGCAAGTTCATAAAGTTGGAGGAATGTGATGGATGCTCGGTAAGGTTTGGGAATGATGTTTCTTGTTTAGTGAAAGGTAAAGGATCAATTGCTTTGAATGATAAAACTATTTATGATGATGTTTACTGGGTTGATGATTTAAGATACAATTTGTTAAGTTTTTCTCAGCTAAATAACAAGAGATTGGATTTCAATGGAGGTATGTACGGAATTTTTGGGAATCAGGAGAATTGATTTCTAGTGGTGAAAAAACAAGAGGTAACTTGTTCCATCTAAATTCTACTATTAAGATTTTTATGCTAGCCAAGGTTGACTATTGTTGGTTGTGGCATAAGATATTATTTCATGTAAATTTTGATAACTTGATCAAAGTAAGTAAGATGAAGCTAGTGAGAGGTTTTCCCAACCTAGTGAAATTGGACAATGTAAAGTGCAAAGAATGTCAGCTTGTAAAGTTAACTAGTTCTAGTTTCATCAGTAAAAATCATTCTTTAGAAAATATCTTATATTTGGTTCATACCGATCTGTGTGGTCCTATCAGAACTAGGAGTTACTATGGTAATATATACTTCATTTTATTTGTTGATGATTTTTGAGAATGATGTGGGTTGTTTTCTTAAAGGAAAAATCTAAAGCTTTTCATATGTTTAAGATATATAAAGCTAGAGTGGAGAAGGAGATTGGTAAGACTCTAAAATGTCTTAGATCTGACATAGGAGGTGAGTCTACTTCACATGAGTTTACTACTTATTGTGAAGATCAGGAAATTCAAAGACAGATGTTTTCTCCTAAAACACCTCAGGAAAATGTTATTGTTGAAAAAAGAAATAGATCAATCATTGATTATGCAACGACATTAATAATTCAGAAAGGTGTTGGTCAGACCTATTGGAGAGAAGCACTGAGCACTACAGTTTACACTTTCAACAGAGTTTAGCTAAAGAAAGGTACAAACAAAACTCCCTATGAGCTATGGTATGGTAGAACACCATGTGTTAATTATTTCAAAATCTTTGGAAGCAAATGTTACATTAAAAAAGATAAAAATTATGGAAAGCTTGATCCAAGAAGTGATGAAGGGATATTCTTAGGATATTTTTATAAGAGAAAATCTTACAAGTATTTGAACAAAATAAAAAATAAGATAGTAGAAAGTGCTAGTGTCAAAATAGATGAATTGTCTGAAAATAATGATGAATCCCACAAGAAGGAACCTGGAGACTATCATGGGTTTTTTTATGTGCAATCAGTGGATCGTGACTTTACAAAAGAACTGATGGAAAGATAGGTCAATGAACAGGAACATATAAAAATAGTTGAAGGAAATCCTAGAATTGAATTGGTATTACCTAAGTATGTAAAGTTGAATCACTCACCTGATCAAATTATTGGTGACATAAATGCAGGTGTATTTACTAGAAGAAGGGAAAGAGAAGGTGCATGTTTGTTATATGAATTTGAGCCCAAAATAGTGAAAGAAGCATTGAAAGAAGAAGATTGGGTGAAATCTATGGAATAAGAATTGGAACCGATTGAGATGAACAAAACCTGGACATTAGTGCCCAGACCTATTGACAAGAATGTGATTGGTACAAAGTGGATTTTCAGAAACAAGATTGATGAGGCTGGTGAAATGGTAAGGAACAAGGCAAGGTTGGTGTGCAAAGGATATGTACAAGAGGAAAGCCAGGGCTATGTTGAAACATTTTCACCTGTGTACAGACTTGAAGGTGTTAGAATATTGCTTGCTTATGTTTCTTACAAAGGATTCAAGGTAGCTCAAATGGATGTTAAGTCATATTTTCTTAATGGTGTTTTGGAAGAAGAGGTATACATTAAAAAACCTAAAGGATTTTCTAATTCAAAATGTAAGAATATAGTGTGTAGATTACAAAAATATTTGTACGGATTGAAACAAGCACCAAGAGCATGGTATGAGAGGTTTCACTTATACCTGATTCAAATTAGTTTTGTAAGAACAAGTGACAACAATAATGTGTATTTGAAGGCTGAGAAAGATGATAGATTGCTAATTGCATAGATATTTATAGATGATATCATTTTGGTGGCAATGAAAAGTTGAGTAGATCATTTGCAGATTAGATGAGGAAAGAATTTGAGATGTCTATGATTGGTGAGATCAAATTATTAATTGGATTACAATTTCAATAGATGAAAGATGGTATCTACATAAGTTAGTCCAAGTATGTAAGAGAAATACTAAAGAATTTTGGACTTGAGGACTCAAAACCAGTTGGTACCCCTATGGTAACTGGTTGCAAATTTTCAAAGGAATATGATTCTAAAGAAATGGATGAGACACTTTATAGGTCAGTGATTGGTAAACTATAGTATGTTGTACATAGTAGACCAGATATAGCATAGACAGTTGGATTAGTAGCCATATTTTCTTCTAATACTAAGTAATCTCATATGGTTACAGTGAAGAGAATCTTTAGATATCTTAAGGGGACTAAAGATTATGGTCTTTGGT
The DNA here is from genome assembly GCA_018584345.1 of Thuja plicata. Taxonomy (NCBI): domain Eukaryota; kingdom Viridiplantae; phylum Streptophyta; class Pinopsida; order Cupressales; family Cupressaceae; genus Thuja; species Thuja plicata. The sequence continues at coordinate 107,263 of MU225837.1, forward strand.
ATGGACATAAAGGTGATTTTTCTTTGAATATGTTTACTGATGTTGATTGGGCAGGTAATGTTGATGATCAAAAGAGTACAAGTGGAGGTTCAATCTTTCCTGGAGAGAGGCTTGTATCCTGGACAAGTAAGAAGCAGAATTGTATATCGTAATCAACAGTTGAAGCTGAGTATGTTGTTGTTTTCATCAATTATACTCAAATAGTGTGGGTTAATCATATTCTGGAAGGAATATAGGAGAAGGTAACTGAACTGGTGGTTCTCTATTGTAATAATACAAGTGCTATTCAAATTTCTAAGAACCTAGTGATGCACTCTAAGACTAAGCACATAGCTATCAAATATAATTTTCTTAGAGAACATGTATATGAAAACAAAGTAATGTTGGAGTATGTACCAACTAAGGAGAAAGTTGCTAATATCTTTACTAAGTCATTACCTAAAGATACTTTTGAGGATCTAAGAGGTAGGTTAGGGGTCATTCCCCTATCTTCTCCAAATTAGAAGAAGATGTGCTTGCATTAGTCTCAGTGTATTCATTGAATATTCTTAAGTGTGGATTGATGCTGTGAGGCTCCTCCTTAGGGGGAGAAATCTGTGAACTATTGTTCTTTGGTTAAGTCAGGTATTGCAAAGGAGATTTCAAGTGTATTCACCATCTTTTGAATTTTTTTCAAAGGGGGAGAAGATGTATGTAAAGGAGGAGAAGATGTATGTTCAAAATAGAAGATGTATGGAGAGTAATTGCATAACAAGTGAAAGACAAAAGTAGAAACATTTTTTCTCAATGTTTCATATTGAAGATGTTGATGTATTCTATTGATGAAGAGAGTGTTTTTGTTAATTCCAAATGGGGAGATCATTGAAATATCTGATGCATTGATGGTAAGTATATTTTGGTAATGACAGTTATTTGATTACATGATGATCAGATATTATATTGTCATTGATGTCAACTATTGAATTTATGTTCTTAGTATATTGTCACACATATTTGTGATGAATAATAAGTTTCATTGAGTTTATATCTTTAAGGGAGACTTATGTATGTCTTGGGATGTGAAATGCATGACTGGTACTACTGAAGTAAGTTTATATGCGAGTTTTAATCGAATGGAGTATAGAAGTACAACTGCTAGAACAATTGATGACATGGGATAGATGATTTGAATGCCTTGTAAAATATTTGATGTATCTTGTGGTGTGTTCATAGGATATGGTGGCCTACAGTGTGTAGATGTTACAGTTGCAATTGCAACTACTTTGAGTGATCAATGAGAAGGATGAGTGATCGGTGAATAGTAACAATGTTATTCAATAGGTTAAGTGTTTATGTTCTTGAGCTACCGATGGCAGATCTTGTATCAGTGATCGGTATCAATGAGGTGGTGATTAACGATGAATTAGTTATGTTCTGGTGATGTGTATTCATGATTGGAGTTGATGATATAGCATCACATTGATCGATGCTATCTTATAGAGAAGATTTTTGACGAAGTTTTAGTATGGTCAAAATGTGTTTGACTCTTTGGCTCAATTTCATATGTAAACTAGTCTTTAGGCCGACGCAGTCTTGGAAATATGTTTTGTATTTAATTTTTTGTTTGGCAGGTTATATTTTAGCGGGATGCTTTTTAATTTCATTTTAGATTTTGATCAAGGTGGTGTACTTAATAGTTCATTATATAAAGGTTGAAGTTGAATGCAAAGTCTGTTCATCATGTGTGTTGTGCAAGTGCGGTGTAAGATACATGTTGCATTCAAGCCAGGGAAGACTTAAGTATACTCAGAAGAGATTGTGTGCTTCAGTGGATCTAGTCAAGCAAATGTAGTGCTATTTTGCAGATCATTGTTGTTGTCATTCCCTAATAGTTATAGCATTTGAAATCCCCTAACAGGGTAGATCCTAACAGATTTTTTTGTAAATCCTCTGATAAGGTGACACATTTTATTGTGTTTTAAGTCCTCTAACAAGGATACTCTTAATAGTTTAAAGGTTCTAACATCCCTAAGGTAAATCCCTTAACCGGGTAGCACCTAATAGTGTTGTTGTAAACTCGTAACAGTGTTAAGATCCTCACAGGGCATACTTTAGAAGAGTACATTATTTTAGTGGGTACTAATCCCCACTATGGTTTTTTCCCTAATTTGGTTTCCATGAGATAAATGTGTGTATCAAATTTGTGGATGATCTTGGATGCTTAAGTTTTTCATTTACTACTATTAAGGTTAATCTTGTGAATGGTTATTAAAAGTTTAAGTGGTTGTAAAGTTGGTTTATTTGGTAGACTACCAATTCACCCNCCCCCCCCCCCCCCCCCCCTCTCAGTAATCTGATCTTAGGTCTAACATAGATTTTGTGTCAAGGCCCAAATAAGATTAGGTCTTAAGGATAAAGTATTGTTTAAGGGTTATAAAAAAGATTTGGTTAGGCTTAGGGCTGACTTCTTCTTGTGGTTAGATTAGTATTGGTGTCAAGCTCATGTAAAGTTTAATGTTAGGTTGTGAATAAGGTTACCATTGCAGAATAAATCTTGAGTTTGGGGTCAGTGTTCATTTTAAGTTAATTTTAGGGTTAGGTTTCTAGTTGAATTATGGTTTAGGGTATGCATGATCAATACAACTAAAGCTAAAATTTGGTCAGATAATAAAATCATTTTAATTAGATTTAGAATTAGGGTTGGTTTTTAATTAAAATTTGGGTTAGTATTGAAATTCAACTATGGTTAAAGGGTTAGAGTTTTTTTTAGGACTCGAATAGGGTTAGATTTCAAGGATAAATCATTATTTTAGGGTTAATGATCTATAACAAAGCTTGGGTGTAAGGATATGATTAAGCCTAATTAGAGTTCAGATCAAGATTTAATAAAAAAAATTATGGTTACATTATGGTTTCTATTAGAATAGTATTATATTTAAGGTTAGATTACATTTAATGTTAGTTATGATTAGGTTTACTATTCTAGTAGAAATCTTGGACATAGGTTTAATATTCAATTTGAGTTAATGTTAGGGTTAGTGTTTGGGTTGACTTACATTTTAGAGCATTGTTGAGATACTCTTTTGAGTCTGTCCGATGAAAAACTCCTGAAAAAGAGAAAATCCTTATGTAAAACAATAAAACTATGCAAGAAAGGATATAATGTTATAAAAGAAATAAGTCGACAAAGGGAAATTGGATCTTTTTGGAAAGGAAGAGAAAAGGCAAAAGGATGACCAAGTATACACACCTTCCCTATTTCTAGGGAAGGGAATACTTGGAAAAAGACAAAATATTAAGCACCCCAAGTGAAAGGTTAGCCAAGCCCTTATGACTAATTCTAGATCTAATTTCTTTGTCACTGAGTTTAATCACGTTAGCCATTAGCAAAAAATAGGATTAATAATTCATGTGTTTATAAATAGAAAGAAGGAAATGAACATCGAGTAACTATCTTCATTATTCATAGCTAAAAATCTTATTAGATCCCTCTACCCATTTTATTCACATGTCTAGACAAAGAAGGAAGGCTTTTCCTAATAGGTTTTTGAAGGAGGCAACCTAGGGCCATAACCATGTTAACTTATCTTAGGAGATGAAACCAGAGATATTGAGCATAACCAAATAGTTCATCAAAGGAGGACACACATAATATTAGAAAAATTATATTACCTAAAATATACCAAAAATGAATTCATGCTCTTCTTCTAGATGCTCCTATTTTATAACAACACCTACTTTGATACATCCTTACATAGATAACATACTAAATTTATCCCATGGAATCTTTTGAGATATCATCTTTAAAAGCATATATATAAATAGGTCTTGAGATCTTGGATAGAAGTTGGAATATATTGGGTAAGATGTTGGATATAAGTTGGAAGTTGAAAATTTAAATTATAGTTGAATTGAAAGATAAAAATATGCAATGAGTGACTTAATGGCATGTACTTGGGTCACTTGTGGAATTGGAACTACTCCTACAAAAAAAAATCAACTAGACAAAGTCAAAATGAACTAATGACTACATAGGATACCATTCCATGGGCCAATTATAAAGGTGTAATAAGTAGAATGTTTTAGGAATTTGAGGCATATTTAAGGGATAATGGTGCAAAGAAGTTATGTGTGGATCTCCAAGATTAGATAGTGGGTAGAGGTGAATTGAAAAATGTTATGTAAAGAGCTACAAAAAAAAAGAGAAAAGTATTACTCATATTTTATTGTTGTAGGTTTTTGATAGGATTTTATTATTCACAACATGTTAAGATACACATTGTGTTGTTAAACCATAATCAAAACCCTAACCTTAACCATAATACTAACCATGATGTGAACCCTTACCCTAATTATAATCCTAACCATAATCCTAAACTTATGATCTTAATCCTAACCCTAAATTCTAATCCTAATCAAAACCCTAAACCCTACCCCTACCCCCACCCCTAATCTCAAACCCTAACTGTAACACTAATCCTATGAAGTAAACCCTAACCCTTATCCTAAATCATTATCCTAACCCTAATCCAAAACTATTATCCTAACACTAATCCTAACTATTACCCTAACCTTGATCCTGATTCTAATTCTAACCCTAAACCTTATCCCTAATCTGAATACTATCCTAATTAAAACCCTAAACCCTAACCCTAATCATAACACTAATCCTGACACCAACATGTACATCACCTCGCCTTGCGAAGACAACATGGTATTTTCCTATTTTATGTGGGTCGAGATAGGACATGTGGCATTCCCTCGTCACTTCACAAGAAAAATATTAACCATTACTAGCAGGATGCGAAGTTGCAGAAGTATCCAATGTAGCTGCCTCTTAACCATTTGCAAGTTCACAATCACAAGTAAACATTAAGCCAATTTGATGTGTTTTTATTATGATGGTAACTATTGACTATTTTATTGAGCCCTTATTTAAAGTAGGTGTCGAAAAAGCTAATTTATTTCGTGTGCTCTATGCTTTGATATATTTTTCTCAAATAGTTAGTCAGCTATATAGTAGAAAATAAGAAGGTTCTTAAGTAAACATTAAGCCAATTTGATGTGTTTTTACCATTATAGTAGAATTCGATGTATTTTCCATCAATTAAAACTTTTAAGTAGGTGTCCAAAAAAGCTAATTCATTTCTAGTGAGGTTATGATAGATTTTCCACAAATAGTTACTCAAGTGCATAACAAAAAATAAGGAGCTTAACGAATTAACCCTGGACTTAAGTAAACATTAAGCCAATTCAACGTATTTTTACCATGATGGTAACTATTGACTGTTCTATTGAGCCATTATTTTAAAGTACTTGTCAAAAAAGCTAATTTGTCTCTTGTGCTCTCTGGTTTGATAGATTTTTGTCAAAAAGTTAGTCAAGTGTATAATAGAAAATAATGAGGTTATTGAATTAAGATCAGAGTTAAGTGAACATTAAGACAATTTTATGTGTTTTTAAACCATTATGGTAAAATTTGATGTGTTTTCTATCAATTGTAACATTTAAGTTGGTGTCCAAAAAGCTAATTTATTTCTTGTGAGGTTTTGATAGATTTTCCACAAATAGTTACTCAAGTGTATAATATAAAATAAGGAGGCTAATGAATTAATCTTGGACTTAAGTAAACATTAAGCCAATTTGATGTATTTTTACCACGATGATAATTGTCGATTGTTTTATTGAGCCATTATTTATAAGTGGGTGTTGAAAAAGCTAGTTTGTTTCTTGCACTCTCTACTTTGATAGATTTTCCTCAAATAGTTAGTCAAGTGTATAATATAAAATAACAAGGTTATTGAATTAAGCTTGGAGTTAAGTAAACATTAAGCCAATTCAACATGTTTTTTTATCATTATGATAAAATTTGACATGTTTTCTGTCAATTGCAACTTTAAAGTAGGTGTCCAAAAAGCTAATTTGTTTCTTGGGAGGCTTTGATAGTTTTTCCACAAATAGTTACTCAACTGTATAAAATAAACTAAGAAGGTTAATGAATTCATATTGGACTTAAGTAAACATTAAGCCAATTCGACGTGTTTTTACCATGATGGTAGTTGTTGACTATTTTATTGAGCCATTATTTTTAAGTAGGTATCGAAAAAGCTAATTTGTTTCTTGTGCTCTCTATTTTGATTGTTTTTCCTGAAATATTTAGTCAAGTTTATAATTGAAAATGTTGAGGTTATTGAATTAATTTTAGAGTTAAGTAAACATTAAGCCAATTCGATGTGGTTTTATCATTATGGTAAATTTCGACGTGTTTTCCATCAATTGCAAGTTTTAAGTAGGTGTCCAAAAAGCTAGTTTGTTTCTATGAGGTTTTGAAATATTTTACACAAATAGTTACTCAAGTGTATAGTAGAAAATAAGGAGGTTAATGAAATAATCTTGGAATTAAGTAAACATTAAGCCAATTTGACATGTTTTCACCATGATGGTAATTATTGACTATTTTATTGAGCCATTATTTTGAAGTACGTGTCAAAAAAGCTAATTTGTTTCTTCTGCTATATGTTTTGTTATATTTCCCTCAAATAGTTAGTTAAGTGTATAATAGGAAATAACGAGGTTGTTGAATTGAGCTCAAAGTTAAGAAAACATTAAGCCAATTTGATGTGTTTTTAAAATTATGGTAAAATTTGACCTATTTTTCGTCAATTGCATCTTTTAAGTAGGTGTCCAAAAATCTAATTTGTTTCATGTGAGGTTTTGATAAATTTTACATAAATAGTTACTAAGTGTATAATAGAAAATAAGGAGTTTATTAAAATTGGTTTTACATGTCAGTTGCAGTCTCTGGGTTATGTTTCTAGTTACAAAATTGGGTAATTTGCTTTTTGTCAATCTATGCATCCTAAAACTCATTATTTCCTCTTATCTTTCCCTCAATCTTGCATTATCCAATAACATTTACCTAGTCAACCCCCAATTATGTTAATGGTTCAATTTGGTTTATGTTTTGGATCTGATTTGATTTATTATTGGGTTAGGGTTAAAATGGTTTGGTTTTAGTATTCAGATTAGTTTAAATGTTAGAATTATATTTGGTTTAGAGTTAGGGTTAATTTTCATTTTGGTGTAAGGTTAGGGTAATGGTTAAATTTTATTTAGGGTTATGAGTAGAGGTGGGGTTTAATTTGGCTCAGGGTATGGAATTAATTTGGCTTAATTTTGCTTAGTGTTAGGGTTAATTTGGTTTAGTGTTAGGACTACAATTAATATTAGTGTTACAATTAGGGCTTTATTTGATTTAGGGAAATGGTTTGATTTGGTTCAATTTTAGGGTTAGGATTCAATTTAGTTTAAAATTTGAGTTCAATTTAGTTTAGGGTTAGAGTTAAGTTTCAATTTGTTTTAGAGTTTATATTTAAATTGAGTTTACTATTAATTTGTGTTTAGGATTAGGGTTCTTTAGAATTAGGGTTAGTGTTCAAATAGGTTTACAATAAGTTTTTATTTTAGTTTAGTCTTTAATTGGGCTTAGAATTAGGATTTTATTTGGTTAGGGTTAGGATTTGGGTTTCATTTATGTTTGGCTTAGGGTTCTATTTAGTTTACGTTTATGTTACAGCCGGGGTTCAATTTGGTTTAGTGCAAGGGTTAGGGAAGATTAGGGTTTTTAATTTATATGATAAAATTTAATGTACGATTATAATTAAGTTTAATAATTTGAAATTAAAACACTATCGCTAATTTAATAAGCATTAGGGTTCACTTTGATTTAGTGTTAGGTTCAATTATATTTAAGCTTAATTTTAAATTTGTATTGAGGTTTAGGGTTCAATTTGGTTTGACAATGATCTATTAAGAACTAAAATGACATTATGATACCAATGTAAAACAGTAACAACATGAAGTACATAGATGAGATCAAGCAGTTCTAAAATGTTTCATATTTTCAAGCCTTTGACCTTTTAAATGTGAAAAGAATTAAAATATTTTCAATCAATCTTATTTAATATATCAAATATCTTTTTATCAACATTTATGAATTTCCTTTCTAGTCATATCCTTACTATGTCAACATTATTTCAAACTGATCTATATTATTTTATAATATAATATTTTGTTACAATAGATCTATATTATTTTACAATATATTATATTGATAATTTTTATTAATTGTAGATTTAAATAATTTAATTGTTTTTATTATCTTTAAAAATATATATTTTACTAAATTTGTTTGACCCTATACCCCTTATATCTTAACAAAAGAGTTTTCTCTCTCTCTCTCTCTCTCTCTCTCTCTCTCTCTCTCTCTATATATATATATATATATAGATCAATTTCATAATATTATTTCCTTTTTACATCCTTGTTTATTATTTTAAAATATGTGTTAAGTTTATTTCATAAAGGAACGTATAATTTGAAAATTTGAACAGGGATTTACATATATATACCTTTAAACAAAATTATTTAACAGATCTTATAAAAATTATTAAAAAAGTTTTAATTGTATTATTTTGATTAACAAAGTTATAATCTTTAGTAATTAATTATTTTATTCAATAATACTATTCCTATGACTAATAGCTTTAAAGTTTTAAACAACATTATTAAATAAAATTATTTAACAATATTTATTTTCAATTATTAAATAATAAAATTTAATGATTTTCTTATTTATTAATTTTTTTATTAACTTGGAGTTAATAAGTGGGTAAGTTATTAATAACCTTTATTTACTTCATTTATTTATTTTTAATTAAATTATATAATTACAAAAAATTCTAATAAATTTTACCACTCCACAATTTAAGTTCTTATACTTAATCTTATGTCCACCTTTTCTCCTTTTGTAAAACATCTTTCAATTGTAAAAAAATTTATCTAATTCTCCCCTAGAAGTGAGTTTTTCCCCTACTTGTAATTAGAATTGCAAACATTTTATTATGTTTATTCCACTTCCCCAATTTCACTCATGAAATACTTTCTACATTTTGTGCACATACGTTATTGTAGTATTTTATATTTTATGTGTAATGCCCCGCCAGGGAACCCAGGAGAACATAACCTAAACATGGCACTAAATTTATGGAATAATTTCTTTTTTTTTTTTTAAATTTCCATAAAAACAAAACTTTAACAAAGCAATTTTCAAATTTTTTTCCTAAATTTTTTTTAATAATACTAATTTTCGAAAATGGAAATTTCTATTAAAAGACTTTCATTTATTATTTTTTTGTCTTTTACTTCTTCTGACTGGTGTGAATTCTATTTAATTTAACTCTGTATTTTTTTTCACAGAGAACTCTTTTTTTTTATCAAATTAATTTTGCAAAGATTATTTTCAAGGGAGGGATTAATTTTTTTCTCACTATATAATTAAAGTATAGTCTAGGTTGATTTTTTTATTTTCTAGGAGTTATAGGATGAATTTTGCCACAAAATTTTGACAGCACTTCCATAACATATATATATATATATATATATA
>MU225837.1:195774-220042 GCA_018584345.1 Thuja plicata
AATCATGGAGGTTTATGGTTTCTATTGAGTCCAAGCTTTCATATTTACATACTTTCTTACATTTGAATTACAATTGCATTACTATTGAATATCATAGCTTCATTGTTAGATTCAATTCTACTACTTGATAGCATTCTTATTTTAATTATTGATTTCAAGGTTAATTCCTAAATTGGGGTTTGACTAAGGCAAACCCCTCCCCCACAACAAACAAACCTCTTTTTCTTGTAGGTACAGGTTCGGGACTGTGGATTTGGACTTAGATTTGGATACCCTTTTCGGCTTTCTTTTGGGTTCCGTGAACAGATTTTCTATCGAGGCTGTGCAAGTCAGGGTCGACATTATTGGGTTAGGTGTGACATTTCTGGGTCAAGGTCAACCTTTTTCATAAGACGGTGTTGGATAGGAAAAATATTTCTGGGTTTTGTTTGTCTTTGTGTTCCGGTTCTGAATCATACTTTAGATTTTCCAAAAATAGTCTACAGACCTTAGAAAATAGCATTCTTTGCTCTGCAATATTTCAAGGTTAGTGCATTCCTCCTATCCATTTCAATTCAAATCCTTAATCATTCTAAATTTATCACACATTTACATTTATTCACACACATTTTAAGAGGGAAACCTAAGATCTCCTTCTTTATTCTTATTTCCAATAGATTGATTCATTTATGCATTGATCCTTTTTGGGTTGATCAATTTGGATCCTTCCTTTGTGCATTTGAGAATAATGGGGAATGTCTTATTTATCCCTCCACTCTAAACATTAAATGTAAGGTGATAAGTGATTTGAGTATTAAAACACTCTTATTCTATCAACATCATTTTTCTCCTTTACACTTAATTGAGAAAATATGGGACAATCCAAGGGATGAGGCTTTTTGTTGTTCCGTGGATTTCAAAAAATCATTTGACACGGTTCCTCGACACAAAATTTCAAAAAGAATGGAAGAGTTGGGTATTCCTATGGTGTTAAGAACTGCAGGACCCATAGACTTTATGAACAGGTTAAGGCCAAAATCAGAACTGCAGATAGATTGTTTGAGTGCTTTGACAATGACATAGGGGTGAAGCAAGGATGCCTGTTATCTCCTACCTTGTTCAGGCTCTACATTGACAAGTTAGAAGAATGGTTAAATAGTGCTAGTGGTGAGGGAGTTCAGTTGGCTAGCTATGTGATAAAACTATTACTTTATGCAGATGATCTCATCATTATAGCCAAGTTGGCCAATGGTTTGAGAGAGCACCTGAAGGCACTACAACGCTTTTGTCAGGAGGTGGATATGGAAGTTAACACTAGTAAAACCAAAATCATGATCTTCTCATTAAAAATAAACAAGGGGCCACCATACACTTTTCTCTTTGATGGCAATCCTCCGGAGATTGTGAGCGAATACAAATACTTGGGAATAGACTTCCAGAACAAGCTCAGTTGGGAAACATGCAGATCTAAAAGAATTCAGGGGGGGCTGGAAGGAGTTGTATTCTTTACAGAATAAGTGCCGAAATGTGGAGCTTTGGGATTGGAAGACAAATAAAATGCTATTTGGGCTGCTTGTCACTCCAGTGGTTTTGTATGAATGTGAAATTTGGGGCAGCAGCTTGTCGGATTAGAAATAGAAACAAGTAGAAAGAATACAGAAACATCTTATCATCAGTAGCCTTAAAATCAACACCACGATGCCTTATGAGATCCTATTGGTAGAGGTTGGTACCTTCCCCTTGGAAGCGGTTGCTATGGTCCGGCTGATATGCTACTTAAAGAAAACTCAGAATATGGGAAGTCATCGCAGGCCTAGGCTTGTCACCGAAGAAAGGATTGAAATAAGGAAAAATACATGGATGAAACAAAACAAAAAATGGATGCAAAAATGGGACATCAACATTCACAGCTGTCCGGATAGCGCTGAAGAAGTTAAAAAGTTTGTCTGAGAAAGATTCTGTAAAATTATGTGGACAAAGCACATGGGGAGGAAAAAATTGTACTATATTAAGGAATTTAATCCCAACACCCGCCACAAGGAAAAAGCTTATTTAGGGGAAACTATTAAGGGGAAAGCCAAAATGCTTATTTCCCAACTCAGAACTAGCTCTCATCAATTGAGATGTGAGACGGGTAGATGGAAAGTGCCAAAAGAAGAATGGGCTAATAGGATCTACTTATTTTGTGACACGAGAGCTATTGAGACGGAACACCACTTTGTCATGGAGTGCCCGACATACAGTTATATAAGATCTGAATACTCATAAATGTTAGACAATAGCGAAATGAGCCACCTCTTTGAAGAAAAGCAGCTGGACAAGACCGCAAACCTAATCATCAAAATCCATCGAAGAAGAGAAGAACTACTCAAAGAGCTACAATTAGATTAGGCTAGCTATCGATTGGTGGGCCCCATAGGCTGCTTTGGCCTCGTGGACGTTATTAAAATCCTTCATTCATTCATTCATGCATTGCCAGATGGAGAAGAATGGACTACTGAACAATATTATCAAGCCAATTATGAAGAGCGCAGACCATAAGTAACTACCAATAAACACAATAATACAAACAAAATGTATTACTATATTGGAGCTTTGATGCATGCTAGTCTTCGACAATGCCATAATTTATATCCAAACAATATGTTGTGATGTATGTAAGGCTATGTACAAAAGGTAAATCAACAAAAAAAATGCTTCAAATTGGATGGAAGTTGGCCAATTGAACATGTACAATACCAAACTAATAGAAGATTATGGTTCTATAAATAATGGATCTCAAAAATTCAGATCAAAACTCTAAATAGAAATAAACACGCCATTTTTTGCTCTGATACCATGTTGGTGTCAACCACCTCCCAAGAGCACAATATGAAAACAACTACCGTCACACTACAAGAGAAACAAAATTCATTTCACCAGTGAGAAAAAATGGTTTTGAGATACAATGATGTACAATTGTGCCTTGCTTATAAAGGCGAGGAATGAGTCGTGCAACTAATAGCAACCAACATTAAATGTACTAACATTATTTGATAAATATACCACTAATTATGTAATAAAATATTATGTTGGTTGACTAAGTAAAAATTAAGCATAGGTGAATGGGTAAAACCTCATTTACACCAACAATTACTAGATCCAATAAAGAAAGGATTTTAAATTGAAAGCATTATTTCAAATGAGTGGGGATAATTATTTGTTTATTACTTTTAATGAGTGGAAGAATTCAATTCAATAAATTACTATTGAATTTAAAATGAAACTTTCAATGTTAGGAACTAGACTATTAATTTGATAAATGAAAAATATTCATTTGTTGAAGGATTAGTGGTGAATCTTACTTTAGCGATGAAAATTTCTTATGATGGGTATGAGTTTTTTTCCACAACTAATCAAGTTGATAAGATAGGAAATACCCAATAAGTATAATTTCTATTGGTTGAGTTGATCATAAAGAGGGTTTCTTTAAATTTATTGGGTTTGTTGATGATGAAAACACTCTCTCCCATGCTTTTATTGCTCAGATTGATTATATGTCAAAATTTTGGCATGATAGACTTGACATATATAGTACAAACAATTAAAGGACACGATTAGAATGGATATGGTTAAGGGATTAACAAATAATATTAGCTTATGAAGGTTTTGTGTGTTAGAGAGTGGGAATCAATCATCTTCATCATCATTACAAATAATATACAAAGTTCAGAGCCCAAGGATAGTGATGATGATGACAACATTGACAACTTTGACAACTTTTGGGTTTTGCATACAAACTTGGTCGCTATCGATGATGATGATAACGACGATGATGATGATGGTCACTATATAGTGATGATGATGAAGATGATTGATTCCCTTAAAGGATTAACAAATAATATACATCCTTGATTCAAAATCAACATTCAACAACTAAATTCAAGAAACATAAAAGCATCTTCGTGAATATGTGTAACCTCAATATATGTTCATGAAGGTATATGCACTTACAAGGTAGATCTGATATCTACCTTCACATTTTCATTGCTTTCCTTTATGCAATTTCATTTCAACTTCAAGGTTGATTCCTAAACATGGGTTTGACCAAAGAAAACCCCTTTCAACTCAATAATTTCCATTTTTTCTATGTACAAGTGCAAGTGGCAAATTTGTCATCATAAATCCATAAAGTACGGGAGGTGACACTGTCCCAAAAAGTTTCAAATAAAGTTACATGGTATACAGTGATCAAATCATTTTTTACCTAGGTACAAAATGCCTAGGGCGTTCTAAACCCTCCAGTTCAACCTCAAATTTAAACTACAAGTCAGAAAATAGTGGAAAGACACATGGCAATACAGAGTTAATCGAGAGCACTGATCACACGCAGAGTTAACCAAGTGTCGTGATTATTGAGTAGACAAACTTTACCAAGAAGTAGACTACACCGAGATATAGAGTATAACCAAACAACAGTATAATCAAGATACACAGACAACATCGAGCACCGAGAGACAACATTAATCGAGTAGACCAAAGGCCACATAAAAGTTTGTTATGGCACATCAATCTTTGTAACAAATTTTTGCCGACCTAGATAACGGTTTACAATGATCAAGGAGAAAATTAATTACATATTTACAATATTAATTGTTTATATCTCCTATGTTTAGATAATCAAGGTAAATTATGTACACCGTTGATCTTAGGTTAGGGGATGTTATTGTAAAACCCTAATTAGGTCATAGAGTTTGATATATAATGTATAGATGTCATTTGTAAATGTATATTGATCAAGCAATCATCAAGTAGCCGCCATACTATGGACATAAGAGATCAAAACAAGGTTTTTAGACAGAGACTACATTGCAGTAATCAATTTTCAGAACAAAGGCAAGGCTACCATGCAGAACAAAGTAGAAGGTATTATCATTTACATTGAGGTGATATATATTTTATATGTACTTAAAGGATCTATATCAACAATAGTGATATTGCATTTGTTCAGATTACAAATTCTGTTACTCTCTAACAATTGTAATAGACACCAAAATCTCCTAACAGAGTAGACTTAACCATCATTTTGTAAATCTCTTAACCAAGTGCACACATACTTTGTGTTGAAAAATCCTCATACAAGTTAGATCTAATTGATCTCATTGTTATTTATAACATGGTAAGATCATCAGAAATGATCAATTTTTGCAAGCTTTAACATGCTACTTTATTTATTGCAGTAGTGAAGTTTTGTGGGTCTCATTCCCACCGCAGTTTTTACCTTCTAACAAGGGTTTTTTGTGATACCAAAATACTAGCGTCATGAGTAATTAATTTTCATGGATGTGTATTGTTTACTTTACATGCATTTACATTTTAGCAGTGACATTATATGTTTGGTGTATGCAATCTACTCAGTCGGTTATTACATAACATTTGGTTACAAAGATTAGTTTGAATGTTTTAAGGGTACTAATTCACCCCTCCCCTCTCAGAACACACCTCTCCATTATCCCAACACTACTAGGTCCCTGTACTTTGTTGGCCATTGAAACCACCTCAAGCACTCCCCTAGCCGATCCTAAGCCAAAATCTGTCATCTCCCCACTTTAGAGCTCCTTCTCAATTTTAAATCAATGTGTACAGATGACCCTTCTAGGCCCTTCATAGCCTAATTATATCCTTCTATCACCCCTTCTTCACTCCTGATGCCCTGTTCCTTTCTTCTTGCTCCCCTTTGTTAATGTTGATCACGCTATCCCTCATAATATTTTTTTTCGACATTTATTTCCTTCCTTTCAAGAAATTGCCCCAATTTTTTATTTTTTTAATAAGTTATCAAGGGGGCAATACCCTTTCCACTGCTGTCGCTTTGTTGCAACCAAATTAACTTTCATCATCTCATTCTAGGACATGTTCTTCTCTTATTTAACACCATGTAATTTTAGGAACCACATCGAAGAGGGGTAAAATGTAGACGCCTAAAATCATCCCTTATGAATTTATTATTTTATATGAACCAAATACCCTTCCCGACATTATAATTAATTAAATTAATTTAAATTAATTATTATTTACACATTAATATAATTAATTTTAGTTAATTAGTTATATTATTATCCTTTTACCTAATGTTTGATTAATTCAATTAATTAAACATACCCCATACCCCTGTCCTAAAAGTTTAATTAATTCCAATTAATTACACTAACCCACAACCTAATACCCTCATTCCCTCCCAAATTCCACCCACTCTTTAATCCTCGATTAATTAGCCTAATATTCTAATTCCTAACCCCATTAACAATTCTCATAATTTTAAATTGTCTCTCACGTGCGTGGCCACCTTGAGCCACCCCACTCTTCCATTTTGTCTCCTTTTAGCCACCTTGCTCATAAATGCCCACCCTACTAGCCACCTTGAGACACCCTACTCTTACACCTTGTCCCTCATTTGGCATTTATTGTTCTTCTTCCCAAGGTTTCTCACAGATGTGTGAGAAACGCATCACCTCTTATATGATCAACTCCCTTGCCACTTGGCATCCACCTCATTTTCTCCATGAAATCTTAGCCCTCCATTTCCATTAAATCTCAACTGTCCATTTCCCTAAAAAAATCTATAAATTGGAGCCTTCTTCCCATTCATTACATCAACTTCCATTGCATTTTTATCATGCTAGTTTAAGACTAGAGTTCATAGTGCTATCATATTGTTATCTTGTCATTTTAGAATCTCATAGTTATCATACAATAGTTTGCATTTATAATCCATTTGCAATCCATTATCTTGCATTTATCATCTTGAATCCATCACATAGAATTTCATTTGAATCCATTTCATTTTATCAGTATTTAGCATCCCATCTATTCTTAAAATCCATTATATAAGTCATATTGTTGTGTTGAAAGGAAAATATTCCACATATCAAAACAAAAGAGCAAATCAAATGGAGAGGAGTGCCTCCATTTTAGCTCAATTGATGTGAGGTAAATGTGTTTGGTATTTGATTGTGTTTTACTTTGTTTTCTATTTATTTACATTCAATACTAACATATTTTCCATTGATCAAAACATGCTCCACCTTATATGTTTTCTGGTTAAAAGCATACATGGGTTTCATTCATTGCATATTGTTTGAAGGTAGTTGTGCCTTGTAAAATAAGCTAGAGGTTGGTGTAAAACATCATTATATCTAATCTAACTGGTATTTTTATCTATTATTTGTGTGGGCGAGAGAATATAGAGTTAAGTGACAAATCTATAAACTAAAACAACTCATAACACCCTTTATCCCATTTATCACCACATCAACCTACACCCAGGCTACAACAGTTTACTTGAAGAAAAATAGTCACTTTCTATTAGGGGTAACCCCCTCTATTAGGAATCAATCTCACATAAGACACATTAATTCACAATGAGTAATCCCCAATTTATTAATTAGGGATTTTGATGCTCTTTTGTGCAAATGTTACCTATTTTTAATATGCAACTAGCATACAACTTGATGATAGTTTTGTATAGGATAGTGCGTCGATTTATATATTTTTGGAAGGGAACAAGAATGATTCAGAAGAGATTAGAAGATTAATGGCGGAGAATGAATGAGAAGTTTTTCCTCGTGGAGAGATGAAGGGTCATGATTAAGTCTTGTTTGAAATGAAGAGGTTAGGATTGCATTTACTAAACATATTATTTTGTTGCTACCACGATAAGAATGTAGGAGGGAAATGCATTTAGTGACTCCTTTATTCTTGAAAATGGTGGAGAGAAAATAATCAAATTAAACAATAAGTTTATTTATTTTATTCATGCAGGGTGGAAAGTGATATATTCAATAATAAAATTATTTAATTACGCGTGAAAGGGAAAGTGACTAATTATACAATATGATGTATTTAGTTAGTGGGATACAATAGGTAAATCATATAACTAAATGACTTAATCATTTAATTAATGTTGTACTAGGAAAAAACTAAGGTGCCTACGATCAAGAATGCCCTTGAATTGCAAGGTGTCTTATTCTATGCATCCCTTCTTTAATACTATCATGCTATTCTTATATTGCATCATGCCAAAACCAAATCTTCACATCTCTATCATTTATAATGTATACATCCTTATATTTTCCATTGTATTTTTAGATGTGACTACTAATTTTAGCCTAGATATTCTTTACACAATTATTAATTTTCTTCTTCAATATTTAGTATTATATAAATCTAATTATTCTCTCGTATCTAAACATAATTATGTTTCAATTTCTTGTCCTTATTCGTTATCACTTGAAAAGGATCTCTAATAAAAAACTTAAACATACTTAATCTTATATAAATTGATTAAATGTAGAAATCTATATTTTTTTTGATGGAGGATTTAGATCCGCGACGCTGCCCAACAGAGGCACGAGCCTGCGAGCAACCAACCATCGAAGGCCACCACAAAAATATTTTAGCAACCCGAAACGGGCACTCTCATGCTTGAAACCTCTTCGGCTAAGAGCCAAAGACCGAGTGTATCCATTCTGCCAAATTTGCCCTAGGCATGATCCTGACCTCATCCCTTATGATGTTGGAGCCTTGTACTCAACAAGACTTGATCCCTGGTGGGCTCATTTAGAATCATTCAACTTCACCAGTAGACCAAGAGCTCCAAAGGCCCCGCAACATAAATCTAAAATTGAATAGATGTGAACTCTAAAATTGATTCCCTAATGACTATTTCCTAAGGTTAAATCTTTGTCACACATACATATAAATTATTAAATGCTATCTACTTTTTCTAAATGATATTTTTAACATTATCCACAAGACCAACCAAAAATCTATAAGTTTATAATAATACTTTGCTAAAAGGCTACCCATATCTTTCCATTACTAGTAGCATGTCCACGTTCTCACACATTTTAATATAGTGTCACGAGCTTCTAGATGCAATGCCATTTATTTTCTTTCCTACCTTACATAGATTAAAGAATCCAATTTATTAAATTATAAGGTGGTCATGAGGTTCTAGATGCAATACATTTAATATTCTTTCCTACCTACATAGGTTAGAAAATAAGGAATTATTATCATATTATATATTTAAGTACATCCTTGCTTTAATATATTATTCTTGCCGTCACGTTCACGTTCACGTTCACGTTCACGAGTTACTCAAATCAAGGAAAAATACCCCAGAAAAAATAAAAATAAAAAAACCGCAGACCAAAAACAAAAACACTTTCCAGCTCAGCAGGCTTAACCCCAGCTAATTTTAGACAGAAACAGTGGAAAGACACGTGGCAGTCAACAACATCAAAGCGGCGGTTGTCCAGTCTGAGATCAAAAGCTCGGCCATCCAGACTGTAAAAATGATCTGAAACACGCAAGGGCAGGCTTAAATTATATT
The DNA here is from genome assembly GCA_018584345.1 of Thuja plicata. Lineage (NCBI taxonomy): Eukaryota > Viridiplantae > Streptophyta > Pinopsida > Cupressales > Cupressaceae > Thuja > Thuja plicata. The sequence continues at coordinate 205,130 of MU225837.1, forward strand.
TTCTAACGCGAATCAATGCGCATGCCATGTGACGGAAGATGCCGTGCTGTTGACACACATCTGTCCTGCTTTAATCCGGTTTGCCGGGTCCATTTACTGTTCCCGTAGCTTCATTTGGGGTTTTATTTGACAGCTTTGTTGTAAAATTCCTTGTATTTGTAAAGGTTTTGTTTCTGGCGGTTGTCGTTTATTTGGAAAACCGAGCTTCGCTGAAATCTGCACGCTTATCTTGATCCGCTGCAGAAATAAGGTATGAGATCTCAAGCTTTCTGTGTTTAAAATAAAAATTTTGAGGTTGTATGTTGTGGAAGCGTACATTTTAAGCTTTTTAGGTTGCTTTTTGGAGGAGTTTTTGTTGTGGCAGGAAGATCTGGTTTATTTTGTCTTTGTAAAGAGGGATTTTGTTTTTGGTTTAAATGCGGTGAAGAATAGATGGAGGTTGTGTTTCTTGGAATGTTTTCGTGTGATCACGTAAAATTCCTGTGTTTTCAAAGGTTCTCGTGAAGAAAAAGTTGGAAAAGGAAAATGATCGCTGTTTTTCTTTGATCTGGTCATTTTTTTGTGGAATCCGTGCAAAGAAAAGGAAAATGGAATAAGATGTATGTTATGGTTGTGATTGAAGTCGGTTTACGGAATTTCTTTCTCTTCACCTTTTGTGCTTTCGAAATACTGAAAATTTTCATGATTTTTTTGTGATCAGACTCGCTACTTGTGGAGGAGACTGGAACTATTATTGTCATGAATAATAAAATGTGCTCAAAGATGGGATCACAATCGGCTGCTAATTTCATAAGCGGATTCCCCGTTTGTCTGTCAGGAATTGGAATCCACCCTCGGGTAGGTATAAAAGATTTTCTTTGTTACCCCGGTTCGAAACCCTTAGTCTATTTTACAAACCCTAGAACAACTCGTGTATAAATCCGAATATACTTCTTGATTTTACCGAGTAGTTGAACATTACTAAGCGACTTTAACTTTTTCCATGGTAAAAAATACTTAATAGGCTTATTTTTCTAATTGTTGTGGCAGCTACAACCTACGAACCGCTATCCTCGGCTTCAACACCGCCATGAAACCACCAGGAACTGTCCCTACGCTAGACAGAATTCCATCCCCGACTCCGAGATGCATCATTTTGAAACAACTCTCGGTCAAAGGTATTTTCCTTACGAAGCCTTTAATTTTATCTTACAGATTAACATTTTTAATTTATTTATAGGCTGCAAGAAATTTCGCTGAGCGAGAATATTGTTCACGGAGGGCCTCGCCACGCCTTGTCTTTACAGTACGTATCTTTTCTCTTTTCTTTCAGCCCTCTGCAGATTATCTCGTTCATATATGACTTATTTCTCAAATCTTGTATAGTTTTTCATACCCCTACAAAAAAAAAAAAATGGATGCAGAATGGCCGATCTTGATCGAAGACGAGAAGCAATCAGAAAGCGCCGAACTAATCCCGCAATAACGAACTTAATGGAAGATCAAAGGCCAATCTCAGGTCAAAGAAATGACAGTCGTATGAATACCGTCATACGTGTGGTAATGCAGCTCCCGTCTTTTCAGCTCGAATTTGAAAGAGAATTGATGTGTCACAGATGTGCAAAAGCAGCTTAAAATCTCTCATTTCAAATAGTTTTGACACTGAAGAAATTACAGCCATGAATCAATGTAAAGAATGTAAAGATTGTACCTTCCTGACAAAAAACAAATTTACCGTGTTTGTACGTATACTGTGAATGCTTTAGTTACCGAAAATTATCATTTCAGATTTTACAGCTGTTATGCAACAAACTTTATTTGATCTACATACTTGGGGAACACGTCCAAGAGCATGGAAATACGAGATGTCGCTTTCGTTTCCAGAATGGCATTATTTTAATACTCCATTATCGAATACGGAACTGCATTGATGATGATATTTGAAAATTCTGTGTTGAATTTATTATTACGTACCTAATCAATTCAGATTGCATTAAAGCAATGAGGAGTAAGGAAGCATATTTCATTTCAAAATTTGGCTTAATTATTGCTATAATTATAGATCAACATTAAACAAACTCTCTATAATGTCACACCATAATGTCATGCACTAGCTGATCCTCAATCTGTTATCTCAGGTTTCAAAGAATTTGCTGCTAGAAAGCCAAGTTATTTCCCAGGTCTGGAAAGGAATGTATGTTTTCAGAAAATTAAAACTTCAGAAAACGATCATATGATCATACACATTGTTAAGATTAAAGAAGAAAGTTAAAGAGATACAACGAATAAATGTTTTGTTGTGGAAAGTATATTTTCAGTCAGGTGGAGGGCTTAACGCTAATTTTATTGGCTTCATTTAGTTGTCTTCATCTTACTCAATAGTAAAAGGGTGCAGCATGACATGCTTTACAGCCAATAATATTAATCAAATTAGATTGTGGAAAGATTATCTTGTAGAATTTCGAAGCGGATTGATTGGTCTCGTTTTGTAGAATTCAAGAATTCAAATGTGGAAGATATTTATCCCTCCAGTTCATTATTCTGATGATAAATCATAGAGTATAATTCTAAACATTGATACAAAACACTCTAGTTCATTATTTTGATGATAAATCATAGAGTATAATTCTAAACATTGATACAAAACATTCACAGTTAGATTCGGAAGTTCTTAAATTTAATATTTTTACTTTGTTTTGCTCTTTTATTATTTTTTATTACCTTATTTAATTTATTTTTGTTGAATTCAAATGTGAAAGATACTTATCCTCTCTAATTCTAATTCATCATTCTGATGATAAATCATAGAGAATAATTCCAGACATTGATATAAAACATATATAAAACATACAGAGTTAGATTCTGAAGCTCTTAAATTTAATATTTCCACCTTGTTTTGCTCTTTTAGTACTTGTTTAATTATAATTTTTTGCTGTTTTTAGTTGCTTTGCAGTTTTTAATTGGTTTTTTTTTGGTGTTATACTAACTTAGATTCAACTAGTAACTATAAGTCATTGTTCTACTTATCTGTTGCAGATTTTGGTTTCATTCTTTTAGGGGTCTAGAGACTTTGCACTCGACAAGATTTCATTCTATCGCTTCATTCAAAACCATTCAACTACACTAACAGACTAAAGACTTAATGATTTAATAGTTATTAAAGTCAAATTTTTATTCAAAACCATAAAACTACACTACAGATCAAAGACCTAATGATTTAATGGTTATTTAAAGTCAAATTTTTAACTGTTTTTAATTGTTTTGACTCTTTTATTGTGCAAAGTAATTATCCAATGTTTAAATATGGTTCTCAACCTTGTTTGTCATTTCGAACCTCAAAATATGGTTCTCAACCGTGTTTGTCATTTCGGACCTCGATCTGACTGTCCTAGTATGTAGTGCACACAAAGCCAAACCCATGCAACTTATACCATTCAAGCTGCGGGTCTGTGCTTAACAGTAGCGCAGCATAGTAATGTCCCCATGGGCGCTATCATATCTAGTTTATTTTATTGTTGTAGTCGTCTCTTAACAAACAGACTGCTTTCTGCTCAAATCTTCACTCTCATACAAAATTATTGCACGAACAAACACAAACACAACGTAAACCTTCCTTAGGACTAAATCGGTACAGCAGATTAGAACACCATACTCTATATTTACTGTCCGGACCATCTTCGTGACTGTTTGGATAATGATGCAAGCATCCAATTGGAAATAGAATTAGTAATGTTAAATATGAAATTAGAGTTTTTAGAAAAAGATTTAAATTAATTTTTTAATGATTTTAGTAAGTTTTTATAGATGTCAATTTAGATGTTTTAAAAGTTTCTTTATTGGTCATGCAATGAACTGTTGTGTTTCTAGAGGTTCCAACTTCTATAAAAGACTGCTTTCTTCTATTGTTGATGTAGACCAAAAAATGTAACCTCAATGTACCTCTACATTGAGGTGTGATGTAATAGAAATGTTTTGGTTCGTTGAATTTCATTTTTTATTTGTGCTTGATTTTGAATCTACAAAGTGGTATCAGAGCCAGCCTGGGTCTAGCTCCCTCACAGGAGGGCCTAGGATTATGAGTGATATTTTGATACTCTCCTGGGTATGTTTGAAGATTGCAACAGTTAAGGATGTTGATGAGGTTATCAAGTTATTAGTTGAAGCACAAGCATGAAGAATTGACATGTGGAGATTTTAGCTGCAAAAGAGTAAGGTTGTTGGTATTTTTTGTTACACTGTAAAGTACGTGTGAAGAACCTATGCATTGTAAATGTCACATAATTATTGGAAGTAAGAAGGATGAGAACAAAAAATTGTGAAGATTGTCAAGGAAAGGGATGCATAAGACATGGTTAGGAGCCATGCCACCGCTCTGTCTGAGAGGTGATTGAGGACGAGGTGTTATGAGATGACCTTGCCTACATTGGAAATGTGGTCTGCATATGGAAGAAGTATATGTATGAGATAGACAATGTTGCGAAAAATGCAACATGAGATGAGACCCTTTCAACAAATTAATGGTAGTTGACAAAGAAATGGTTGTCAATTTGAGATTGAAGTCCGGTTTTGTTGAACCGTGGCATAGATCCTTTGGCAGTGTGCAATGATAGTCAACAAGAAGAATTGTGTTAAGATGAAGTGTCATGAGTTTTCTCTTTGTTAGAGAAAGGAGGGGAAAAACTTGTGATCTCTCATGAAGGAGAGAGATTGATCCTTCTATAAGAAGTCTACCTTGTGGGTTTATAAGATCTAGTATAATAGCGATGGCAATTCTGCATAGTGAGTTGCATAGATTTAGTTTGCGAGTCCGCTTAGCATCAAGGGGGAGTATGTTGGATAATGATGCAAGAATGCACTTGGAAATATAATTAGTAATGTTAAATATGCAATTAGAGTTTTTAGAAAGAGATTTAAATTAGCTTTTTAGTGATTTTAGTAAGTTCTCATATAAGATGTCAATTTAGATGTTTTAGAAGTTTCTTTATTGGTCATGCAGTGAATTGTGTTTTTAGAGGCTCCAATCTCTATAAAAGACTACTTTCTTTTATTGTTTATGTAGACCAACAAATGTAACCTCTATATTGAGATGTGATGTAATAGAAATATTTTGGTTTGTTGTATTTCATTTTGTATTTGTGCAACCTCTCCCTCACTTGCATTTCATACCAAAAAATATACAAATCTTGAATTGTTAACTTACTCGTGGGATTGAACTGACATAGAGGGCGAAGCATCAAGTCAAACATTGAGTTCAATATTTTCACTAAAATGACTCTGTACAAGTAGGTACCATTGTGCCTTGATGGACACTACTAATGCCCAATATGACACTTTACATATTGTAGAGAGCTTAAAGATTCTTATATATCTTTTGGATCTAAGAAACTTTGTTTGGATGTTTACTAATTTAAAAATGACAAAGTAATCTAAGTTTTTTAAGTAGACATGGATCTATCAGAAAATAGTAGAGTAGGCTATTTATAGATAAATTTGATGTTATGTACGATGCAGTTCCACTTATGTTAGTGTAGGAGGTATCTTCTAATTCTTCAAACTCATTTGTATTGTTTAGACATAATTGTAGATTCTTAATTCTTGAAACTTGTTTGCATTGTTTGAACAGTATAGTAAATTCAAGATGTTAACACATATTTCAAGGCATTACTATTTGTGGTATTTCAAAAACTTGATTTTAGTTATTTGGAATTCTTGTCATCTTTCTAACTTTATACCACTCCTACAACAATTGAATTAGATACTATCTTTTTAAAATCGCTCTCCAATTTTGTTCATTGCCATCTAAGGCTGCTAAGCTCAACTCTTTGCTCATCTATCTAAATAGATTTTTTTAATTGTTTTATTCATTGTCGTTCAACAAACTAGTTATTAAAAATAGTTAGTAAACAAAGTTTAATGTTTTATTCATTAGTGTTCGACAAATTAGCTATTAAAAGTAATTTATAAATAAAGTTTAATGTTCTATTCATTGTTCAACAAACTAGTTAAAAATACCCTTTAAATATAGAGAGCATTATTTTTAATTAAAAGTTTTCAACATTCAAGTATTCTACCTGAAGCAGTATTTTTAATTAAAAGTTTCCAATGTTCAGTATCATACCTAAGCATATTTTAAGGAAGATCAAGCAACTAAAAAGAAATGTAGCGAATGAGAGAGATTTAATTTTTAAATTTGTCAATTATGTGAAACTTTTAGTGAAAAGGTAGTAGTATGGTGTTAAGTCGTATTCCACGAGGACCTCCCCCTCCAACCAAAAAAAGAAAACTGATGTTGTTTGTAGTAGGGAAATGTTTTCTATGTTGCAAGGTGTGAGCCCTTGGTCTCCTTGTGCCGTGTAGCACAACGGTGGTTCATCACATGGCTTAACCGCCTCTCGTGCTTGTATAAGTCTAGTGGTTGTATCAAGCATTAAAATAGGTCAATCTTTTGGTGCAGCAACAACCAACAATTGGTATCAGAGCCGAGGTCATGGGTTCAAACCCCACGCTTGCACTGGGGGATTGTTGCAAGGTGTGAGCCCTTGGTCTCCTTGTGCTTCGCATCACAATGACGGTTCGTGACATGGCTCAACCGTCTCCCGTGCTTGTATAAGTCAAGTGGTTTTATCGTGCATTAACAAGTCGATCTTTTGGTGCAACGATAACCAACATTCAAGACTTAAGGAATTGGGGCAAACGTCCCCCATAGAGCCGCTACCTTTGGCACCTCTGTCGGGTAACTTGCCATATGACACATGCCATTACATACTGATTGCAACCTTTAACTTTGTGAAAACTAGTTTACCTTTAATGAGACACTGGTAGATATTTTATATTGTAGATTTTGCCTCGAAGATCTCAATTCACACCAATTTGTATATTAGTGTTTCCCCCTATCACAGTCCCTTGCCATATGTGAATTCAAGTCTTTAGTCCCCCTGTCCTCGAAATCCATCCCCATGTCCTCCCAACCCTTTGTCAAAAGCCTCCATGGAACTATGGTTTTAAATGAAATGACGAAATAATATAATTGAAAGATACTGCCAAGATCAGAAGAAGAAAAGACAATCATGAGAGAACAAGAGTGACTCAAAAATTTATATATTTAAGAGTACATGTAAATACAAAGAGCCTTGCATATATAAGAAAGGACGAGAAGATTGGAAGGTTAGATACAACCACAACAATCCCTCCATAAGAGGAACACTTTTCATCTCAAATGACAAGTGTAACTCAAGCTTGTAACTAACATGGTAAGGTGTCTCAACACTTGTCTCCACCACATGAGGTGAGACAAAGTCTAAACTAACCTAAGTAAGCTTAATAAGATAAGTGTGAATAAGTCTAACTAGGAAGAGATAAATTCAAACTAGATAGATAATGAACCTATTTACACTAACACCCCCCCTTAAGTGGAACTGAGAGAGTAATGCATGCAATGATCATGACGATGATGAGTCCCAACTACAAGGCCATGTTAGATACCCATGTATAAACACTTTCTCATAAGCAGAGTAAAGGTGAAACCTAGAGGGAAATAAAACTCCTCTCCAAAATAGAAATGATGCATGAAAAATGTACAAGTGTGAAGAAGATAGAAGATAGAAGGAAGGATTTATGATGACTTCCCAAGTACTACTTCTAACACATAAGTACACATGAGATGTCCCCCCATAGGAGAGAATATAGAGAATGTCATGTGATCCCTCCATAGAATTGTGCATATGGTCTTTCCATTTCAGATAGGAACTTTTAGGAATAAAAATGAATGTCTCTGAATATTTCACATGATCCAAAGACAATGATGATGTAAATGATGTCTTCAAAGGATGCCCAATGATTTCCAAGCCAATGATATGATAGATCAGGTAACATATGTGTTTCAGGAACATGAGCCATGGATGTGCAATGTGAATCTGATACTACTGTAGAGGATGTCAAAATGGATGATGGCTGAGTTTGATATGGAGACTCATACACAACTACAAAATCTGTCACTATGAAGCAAATCTAGGCAAGGAAAAAGCAATTACAAAGATGGGAATGGTGATGCAACTTCATGGAAGTTAACATCAAATAAAAGACCTCGTTTGCAGGATAAAGAAAAACAAAACAATCCCTCCCTGATTACATAGATAAACCCCCAAATTTAAATAAATCCCCTTACAATTGCATTCTTGCCCTGTTACGCCATCAATTTCTGGATTTATCCGCTTCATCCATCTAAACATGTTGTCGAATGATCAATTCTCTTGGACAAGAACAACCATAGTTTTTATCAACCCTTCGATCTTTATCTCCTCCATTGCAAAGAAAATAAACAATACTGTAGAACAATGTGAGAAAACAGAGTGGCTTCTTCATTTAAATAGGGAAGAAGTTGGGAGATGGATAATTCATTCCACTATAACATAAATTTATTTTTTACATAATACTATAATTATATTTATTTTATTATTATATTCTATATAGTGATTAGGTACAATACTCATCATCACATAATTTTAATATTTGATATTATATATAGTTAATACACACACACACGAGCGCGTGCGTGCACGCACAATAGAAGAATCAATTAGTGAGGGGTTAATCTAGAGAGAGAGAGCACTTGCTCCATCGTGACTTGAAAAATGCCTTCATTTGAGCTTGAATGACTCCAATCTACTTTAATTCAATCAATCATTTCTTATAAACCCTAGCATTTTTTTACGTACTTTCTTTTGATACTACATTAATAATTTTCTAAGAATTTTTTACATTGTCTACAATTTTAATTTTTAAATATTTATCAACTCTCTCTCTCTCTCTCTCTCTCTCTCTCTCTAAATATATCCCTCTCCACCTCTCACTAAATATCACTTCCTATACCTTTATATTTCTATCTTCATCCCCTCTCTCTCATTATCTTCTTCTTTCTTTATCTCTATCTCTACCTCCCGCTCTCTCTTCCCACATATTTATATCTTTCTTTCTCCTCCCATTAATCTCCATCTCTACTATTTGTTTACCCATCTGTCAACATCTCTCTCCCACTCATCTCTTTATATCGAACCTTATATATATATATATATATATATATATATCATTGTTTTCCAAATCGTTGAATGATCTATTTCGAGCACTCACCGAGATTTATAGAAATGGGTTGGCTATTATAGGCTCATGAAACTTACACACAAATCATATCTAATTTCACCCAATGTTTTCGTTTGATAAAGACATTGTTATTTTGATTTTGTTTCTTAGAAAAATAGACATATTACAATCATAAATTTTATTTAATTGGTATGTTGTAACTTTAATGTTAGCTAAAATAAAAATATCTTAAAGTTATATATACATATATAGTTAAATTGGCAAAGTTGTTTGACTTACTTATTAAATATCATATAAAAACATTGAATACTTTAGATAAATTAAATTAGATATAGTTAAATTGTAGGTGTCATTTGAGTTAATAATTAAATAACATAATAATCAAGTGAGCTAATTTTGAAAGTGTGTTTGAATTTAACAAATTAAAAATTAAAATAGACAAATTATTTAAAATAAGTGTTTCATAGAGTTAGAGACTATATGATTGGTTTGATTGTAATAGAATTAAGTAGATACCAGTATTTAATACTAAATACAAAAAATGTTTAACTATGTGTACCTATTTATACAATTCCCTACTTCTATCTCTTTATCTCACTGTTTCTCTCAATATCTCTCTATCTCCTTCCCTATCCCTTCAAACTCTCTATATTCCTCTATATCTATCTTTATATTTCTTTATCACTTCTTCATTGAGACATTCATTGCACAAGCACAATCCTTTCTAAAATGGTCCATCAATTGACCTCGTGTACTACACAAATATATGCAAAAGATATACCAAAATATTTCCTAAATACATTCACACATCTCTTCAGCATATCCATTAGACACCAATGTGCGATTGCTAGTGTGTAATAGTTTGAAGAGATATTTGGAGAGGTCAAGGGGTTGTCTTACAAGGATCTACAAAGCACAAGGTGTAGTTCCTACCATTTCTAGTTTTTTTTTTTTTTTTTTCCCCTAGCATTGGGATTTATTAGTAACCATTTTTACCATTAATCACTATTCGAGGCTAATTTAAGAAAACAATTGCAATCTTTGATAGACTGAAGTGTAAATTATTCTAGCATTTTACTATGTTTCCCTTATTGTTTTAGTGTTAAAAAGAGGTCTGTTGAGAATGTTGGTTTTTGTGCTTTGAATTAAATATCCATCAAGAATAGGCTGTGTTGAATTAAATATCCATGAACGAGCAGGCGGATCGACAATCTCTTACATCAGCTACAAGATGCTAATTATTTTAGTAAGCACAATTTAAAATCTAGGTATTAGCAAGTGAGGATTTGAGGACAATGCGTGAAAAATAACATTTAACTATGCAAGGTTTGTTGATATATGAGGCTTTTGAGGAGGTTAGTAGACTGTTTTGATTTACTTATGTTATTGTTTATTCAGACGATAATTTTTATTTTTTAGTAATAATTATAATGAATATCTAACCCATGTGAAACAAGTTTTGAAGGATAATATGTTATTCATGGATGGAATGTGAGATTATAGAACAATTTCTTGTGTGGTTGGAGATGGAGAGCTTCACAATAATATCAAAATTTTAGGTCAATTTGAAATGATCTAATTGTTTTTTGAGTGATTTAAACAAGGATAGTTGTGGGTGTAGTTCAATATTTGGGTCAATCTTTTTTCGTTATAATAACTCTTTTGTATGTTATTATAAAGAGAATTCTTTTACTTAATAAATTAATTATCAAAAAACATTTCATAATTTTAAGAAGATTATTGGCATGGATCAATATTATTTTTGTTTAATTAACAAGAACATTTTTAAGTAGGAATTGATGTAAGTGACATATGTTGTGGGAGAAGTCATATTCAAGAATGTAAGTTTGTAATTTATCATTCACCGCTCTTCCATGGTTCAATTTAAATTACTGCACTAATGGTAAGAAACTTTACTCTTTTGTTGATACTATTAAGCACATAATTGTTTGATAGTTAAAAAACTATTTTTTTACACATATTATTAGACACTATAGTATTTTGAAGCTAGCTCAATCTAAGTTAAAACAAACTATCTATTTTTAATAAATATAATTATTGTAATTATTTCAATAGGTGAAGGAAACTATTCTTCACACAGATTTATTATATGCCCTAATATTTCCAAGCTCAATCTAAGTTGAAACAAGTTATCTATTTTTAATAGATAAATTTATTACAATTATTTCATTAGATGAGAAAATAGAGGAAGGGTGTGATTAACGAATTAATGAATATGTTATTTGTACCTCCACATTTTCACCATTGGAGACACCAACTTACTTTAAGCCTCTTGTAGAAGAACTTTATTTGAAAGCTTATGAGCATGATGTAGATCTGGCTTAACATTTCAATGTGTTGGAGACTTCAAAACCATTTGGTTGCATCTCTCTCAAAGAATCATAATTCTAGATAGGATGTTGTATAAAGTGGAGAAATTCTCTAGGGTTTAGTTGATAAGAGAAGCCCACACTTCTAAGGTTGAAAATCATCTAAGGGATAAAATAAATAAAAAATTCCAATTTTCCAAAGGTCTCCATGTATTGGTCCAAGATGCAAGTGGATGTTTAAAAAATCATTCCTACTAGCATACTACATCGTCCACAACTTAGTTTAGACAATGATTATGGTGATAGTTATGGGTATGTGCAAGAAGACGAGGGGCCAAAAAGTGGTGATGTGGAAAAAATCCACTTTTCACTCGTCCAAAAGCGCATGAAAATGTTTGTTGACTTTTTAGTAGGCTTGGGTGTCAGTACATGAAACCTGTGACATAAATCAAAACCCGCGAGTCATTTTTCTTATTTGTCTCATTGCTTGCGGATTGAAAATGACTAGGTTTATCTCGTACATGATATTTTCAGGTACCAGATTTCTCCAACAACAAATTCGTCTTTGCGGTATATACGGTAGGTGAATTCTTTATATATTTTGACGTATTTCTTTCATTTTGATGTTAAATGAAGTTTTTTTGGTTGAAATAGGGTTTTCTATTATTTTTTTAATAATATATGAAATCAATTGGAAATTTATATTTATTTTTTCTTTAATCAAGCATGGCTGACAATAATGAAGAAAATAACCCCCCCCAAATAACGATCCCCAAAACAATCCTGAACAACTTCAAAACCCTCGATCTTTAGAGGATTTGATACAAGACAATTTGGACACTATACGGGGCTTCCAAAACACATATCATAATATACCTACATTAGGTCCCATGCTTGCCACCCTAAATACTATTGTTGAAAATATTGATACACTTACACATCAACATAATGTTGCTCTTCATTGGCGTCACGATATGCATGCCCAATTTGATGACGGGCTTGACCATGATGGGATTGCGGCCCTTAATATAACTAAAGCCGATATATCCTCCCTTTTTGTTAATCCTAAAATTGGATTAAAAGTTGACCCCAAAAAGCCCAAATTATCAATTAAATGGTGTACAAACAATGCAATGCGTACACACTTTTGGGATTGTTGGTGGATGGTTTTTGATAAACCACCCCACAACAATTTGGAGCTCCCTTTCTATTTTATAAAAAAATTGTATGCTGAGTTTGTGCTTGGTCACAATGTTAATTATTAGAGCATGAGGCCCAACATGGGCGTAGGCAGAGGAGCTCCTCAGACTAGGCCATTTGCCCAGCGCAAAAATGCCACTACCTTTGTCCCCCCCACTCCTCCTGTGCAGCATCTTGATATCATTGTAGAGGCTGCTTCACACACACACACACACACACACACACACACACACACACACAGAGAGAGAGAGAGAGAGAGAGAGAGAGAGAGAGAGAGAGAGAGAGAGAGAGAGAGAGAGAGATCAGTTTAATGGTTTTATAATATTTTTCTAACTTTTCCTAAAGATTTTCTAAACTTTTTTCAAGTTTTCTATAAAAAATATAATACAATAATTAAAAACTACAACAATGAAACATATATACTTGCGTAACTATTTTTTTTATGTTTTTCTAAGGATTTATAATGAATTTCTAATTTTTAAAAATTTTTCTTAGGTTTTCTATTGATTTTCTGAATCTTTTATAGTTTTCTAAAAATATACTAGATTTTATATGTCTAATAAAACAACAATTAAAAACTGTAGAAAACAAAAATATATAATTGCGTAAATTTAAATTCTAATAATAGACTAAAAAAGTTAAAAAAACATATAATTTACAAGCAAAAATAAACAAAAAAGAGAAGAAATTAGTGCACCTAGTATCAAGTAGTGTCGATATGTGGAGTGAAATAGCACGATCATCACCAAAAGTCGTCTCCTCAGCCAAGGGTGTTCGCTAGAACTACCTATCGAGCTTAGAGCAACTGTTAAATGTGACAAAATAACTATCAGATTGGGCTTATAAATTGTTTTTAGAAATACAAGTGGAAAATGGGTTTGATCGAAGTACCCCCTTCGATCGAAGGCCCCATGTCACCGAATTTGATCGAAGACCCATGCATCATGAGCTTCAATCAAAGTTGTTAGGGCACTTTAATTGAAGGGTCTTAGTAAGTGACGATTTCATCTTCTCATTTTTCTTTGTGGGAAAAATTGTAACCCACTATTGTGAGATCACCTTGTAAATTTTTCTAAGGTATTTTGAGATTAGTCATTCTACTTGCAATTTCCCACAAACTTATAATATATAGTTCCAGAAGCGTGGAACTTTGAATAACGTAATCATTGTTGATGGTGTTTGTATTTTCTTTAATTGTATTCATGAAGATTTGGAAAATCTCTTTGTTGTTTTTGGCTTCCACTTTCAAGATTCTATTATTTCTCTCATATTAAACATGCCAAGCTAGAAAGAGGGAAATTCGATTCTAGAGATTTCTTCACATTGGGTTCCTAAAGGAATAATTTTCCTTCCATGCCTCAATAAGATGCTCAATTTTACTAGGGAAAAACCAACTAGTATTTATAACAAGCATAACCGTGTGCCAAACTTCTCTAGTGAAGTTGCAGTGCATTAAAAAATGGTCCATTGATTCTTCTTTCTAGTATAAGAGGGTGCACCTATTGACAAGTTGAAAACCTCTCTTAAATAAATAATCTGTTGTGAGGATCTTATGATGGATGGTTGTCCACCAGAAGTGATTAATCTTGGGGCTTATATTTCTATTTCAAACCAATCTTCAGCTAAAATCCCTACTCTGGGTATGAAGAGCTCCCACAAAGTAGGCCAAGGAGACTGAGAAACTACCTTCTTGGCTGGGGAACCAAACAACCTCTTCTTTTCTTTTGATGTTGAAGAACAAGTAGTCTCCAATGGTTCCCATAAAGAAATCTATGACTTCTCCTTGTAAGAGAATTTGAGAGGGGAAGGTCTTTCATCTTGGCCTTCTTGTTGATGACATTAATTTTCCATTAGTGTGCAAACGACACTTTCGGTAGCATACACTAAAAGATAGGACATGAGCAAATCGAAGATCATATACTAAGAGATCACTGAAGATGACTAAGTGCAAAGAGAATGATGACACAACTTAGTGTGTACACCGAAATCACAAAGTAGAAAGATGAAGTGGAACCTAATAGAGGAACCCGATATGAAAGATACAGTGTAGACTGACAAGACAAATAAAGTGCACCCGACAAAACAAAATCGAAGGACAGTCAAGCATGACCGATAGACAGAATCGAAAGTCAGTTGCAACCCGCAAAAGTTGGATCTGACTTACACTTCAGATAAAGAAAATGTATTCTATTTATAGGATATCTATTTGTTTTAAATCCAATTCTTTAGGGACAAGATACATGAATGTAAGTTCTTTAATCAGTCTAACTGATTTAAAACACATAGACTAGGAGATCTAGGTATAAGT
>MU225837.1:238501-288165 GCA_018584345.1 Thuja plicata
ACACTCCTCCTAGTTAGCAGGCAATAGGTCGGTTTTAGTGGGTTTATATGCTTTTCTAACCCTTTTGCACTAATATAATGATCTATTGAGTGTTTGTGTTGCTTCTGACAGGTACCCATTTACACACGCACACTTACAAGAGGAAAGCTCTCGCACCAAAAAGAGGGCAAAACAAGAAAGGAAGGAAATTCATAAGAACCCAAGAGAATATAGAAGACACCGAGTAGGCTGAAGCTGTAGAAGCAGAAAGTGTCAAGGTAACACCTCTTGAATCTATTGATGACATATACAAATATATTACAAACTCTGGATCTATATTTGATTCAAAGATCAGAAGATGGTTGTAGTTTGACCCAGAAGATACAAATAAAGTAGAGAACGCCATCATAGCCAAAATGTACAAATTCAAATATGTCAATTTAGTTTGAAGGCAGTTATGTACCAAGGGAACTCTTGGATAGACTATACTCTCATTGGACATTTGCATTGGAGAATGAAAAAGAAATAAGAGAGAGTACTTGTTTCTCTAATGCCACCTGAATCAAAGAAGGTAGAAATAGATGAAATGATGGAGAAGTATAAAAGGGAGTTCTCACCAAAGCTGAGAGCATACAAATTACTTGAAGGAAAGCTTATAGAGCTTGAGCAGGACAACCATAAGAAATGGTGCAAGATAATGAATAGACCTCCAGAGGAGGAAAGCCCCAAAAAAGGCCTTCAACAATAAGATGTTGACAAGGCAACTCAACATGACACATCTATTGAGTTAGACAAAGAAGAAGATGATAGAACATGCAACAAGACATCAGATGTTGCAGATGAATCATGGACAGATAACACAAATGACAACATTGTGGACACTAATGTCATAGACATTACTGATGACCTAGTAGAGGAACTGAATAAAGATGAAGATGTCACTGTTGCAAAGGATAAAACCGATGAGAAGGACACAAATGTTGATACTGCACAAGTGAATATTCTAGGCAATATGCCAATATTGATACAAGCTATCAATATCCTGCAAGAACCAAGTAAGTCACTTGAGAAGGATACTCCAAAGGACGCAGGGGAAGAGGCAACCAAGGATAACACCGATAATCAACAAGACATCAGAGATACTCAAGATGTAACTGGCATTGATAAGGTTACATGAGGAGATAAAGAAAAGGATGCAGATTAACAAGACAAGATTGTAGAAACCAAAATTGATGAAGCAAAGGACACCAATGAAGGAGAAAAACCTAAAGATGGTACTCCTGAGAAAACTGACAAGCGTGCTATCGACAATGTTAAGGTGAATGTGGAGAGGTCTGCAGACACCCGACAAGCTGAAACCGATGCCAAGCAACAAAAATAAGCACATAAGGTCACTTCATCGAGCACAACAGAGAAGGCTGAGAAATTGGCAATGGTTTTACATTCTAGTGGTTCTCAAAAGAAGAAGAAGAAATCAAAGAAGAACAAGTTAGAGGTCACCCTGGACAAACTCATTGAAATATTAAAGTGTGACCCATCTACACTTGACTTTGAAGCATTACAGGAATATGGAGAAATATGCCAAAGGAAGGCATTGCAGGAAAAGATGAAGAAACAGCACAGGGACTCCATGGTACTAGAGACAACACAAGACATACTACATCAAATAGTGTCTGATGTTGATATTGATCAAAGCAAGCCAATACTTGATCAATTAGATACCATCACCGACACAATCACAACTCAGAATATTGATGCTGAGAAGGCAATAGAGGAAAGAGTCTAGATGAAGTACCAACAGAAGCTCATTGAGAACATCAGCCAAGAAGTGGCGGTAAATAAGGTAAAGCTATTAGAATTCATCACTAAATTAGATCCAATCATATCTAAAGCTATAGACTTAATTCACACATTGAGCACAATAGACAAGTTAACTAAAGAGAATAGTGACAACATTGCAAAGCTGGATACAGATCTAGCAAATAGTGCACAAAGCTTAACCACCGATGGAGACAATGCAGTCAAACTGCATTATGAAAAGATAAATGAGATAAAAAGGTTAAGGAAAGAACTTGTTATGCCCTGCATCCCTGTCCCTACATTTTGTGTGAAAAATGTTGGGTCCCCCTTTTTTCTTTTTGTTTGCTTTTCCTTGCGATTTTGCCTTGTTTTTTCTTTCCCTTTTTGTTTTCTTTCTCTGGGGTTTTCTTCCCCGACGTATTTTGTTTATTGTTTGGTTTTCACCTTTCGGGACTCTGGTCCCAGAGGTTGTCCTTCGGGGGGAACCGGATTCCAGACTCTGGGATTCTTCGCCATGATGTCCTCAAAGATATCACCACGAAGAATCCCCGGGCCCGGAGTCTGGAGGTTTTGCTTGTCTGGAGATTGCCGGAAGGAGGATGATTACTTTTTACCACGGGTATAAATAGGGTTTCTCTGTCATTTTCACATTTACCATGATTAAAATCTTCGATCACTTAGAGCGAATTAAAGAGCGATTTCAAAGTGATTAGCAGAGTATTTGCAGAGAGTTTGTGATAATCAGTGCTTAACATTTTCAGTCATTCTCAGGCAAATATGAGTGCTTCGTGGTGGTGACTCTGACCGATTGACAACTCAAGCTGTTGCAGAGCTCCCTCGGTAATCCCTCCTTTCCTCCACCTTTTGCATTCTCAGGTTGGTGTTTCCATTTTTTCCGCCTCTCTGTCTTCCTTCCGTTATCTGGTTTCCTTCCATTTTTCTTTGTTTCATTTCATTTTTGTTCATTTTGTTTCCTGGTTTTCTTTGGTTCATTCTATTTCTAGTTTTGCCGCCCGTTGGTGGGTCAGCTCTGCCAGAGGGTTGTCCACCCTATGTGCAGGAGTTGTCTTTCTGTAAATAGCATAAATAGTGTAAATAATGTAAATGGTTGTATTTGCATCTGCCTTGTCTGGTTTTCCCGCGGGAGTCGTCCTGTGTTGTATATTCATGTGTATATATATATAGTTGTAATGTAACCCCTGTATATCTCCTCATTTATATGTATATATCCCTCAGCTCTATGTATATCCTTCCAGGTGGCTTGGCTAGCTGGTCAAGTCACCTATGCTTCTGGTTTTTGCCTCCGAACTTGCTTCGAGGCAGAAAAAAACCTGTTTGAAACTCGGCTCGCGACCAGTTTTAAACAGGCAGTTTTCTCTCTCCTCCTCGAAGTCTGTCAAAATCGCATTTATTTCCCATGCGCATAATTAATTCCAGCCAAGTGGATTTCCCTTTTCGCGCGTTCGGACAGTTGGCTCTGCCATCATTGCCATCACATCCATTAAATACCTACGCACGTGGCACCCACGTAGGCTTGACAACTCGCCTTTTCTTTCATCCTTGCTAATGGTCATTTTCCCAGGCCTCGGGTCTCTTACCACCATCCATCTTGTGTCCTTACCAAGTGCGATAAAATCCTCGGACCCAGATGTGTACTGAAGATTTTAAGTTTACAATGTGTTTTGCTTTTCGGTTACCTTTGCATGACACTAACTTTTTAGGAAGACAAACACCACGGCGGTAAGATATCCAGACTCCGAAATGATTATTTTGATAAATGTATTCTGACAGTCGCTTTACCTTACAGGTCCCCAGACTTCACCTTCCAAACATGTCTGAAGCTTCAACGTCATCTCCGCCCGGAAGTCCAGAACTACCAACTGCGACAGAGACCAGGGCAGCAACAAAGTCAAAGATGGAGAAAGCTCTAGAAAAGCTGCCTCTCACCATGAAGTTTGCACAAGATAATGTCATCATGGGCTCAAAGATTGAGTCCAAGGTCAAACTGATGACCGACACCAATGTCAGAACTTGGGCAGAAATGCAGGCCTTGGTGAAGATAATGCACATCCAGCGACAGGCTAGAGATCAATTGGCGATGAATTTTGGGAACTCCAGAATTCTCCGGGCAGCCTGCTTCCCATGCTCCATGCAATCTCCAGAGCTTATCCTAACATTGGCGAGCCACTACAACTCTTCTGTCTGGGCCGTCATGCTCGCACCCGCGGAGCCCATAGGATACCCCACTCCACTAGTGTCCCTTGACCCAGTCACGTTATAGACAAGCCTGGGGATCCCATAGTTTGACAAGGCCTCAGTGGTCATAAGGACCGATGCCCTGACCCAGTTCACAAAGCTGGAGGATGCTGCCCGGGTATACATGAATACCCATTGGCTCAAGGCCCCAAAGAGGGACCCAAAGAGAATGAAGATAAAGATTCCCTGCTCTGAATTTAAAGACAGCATCTAGATGGGGATGATAGGCCCGGGTCTTTGGGCAACCCTCAGCCCAAGAATTTTCCAAATGGATGTACTATTTCCTCCTTGGCATCGGCACCAAGGGAGGATTCTTTGACTGGGCCACCATAATTTCCAACCATGTCGACTCTCAGTTCTGGCAACTGAACCAAAAGAAGAAGTTCTATATGTCTTCTTATATTTTCTTGGCCCTAGCACAGTAGAGGCCCCATTCCCACGGCCTACTCACTGACGGAGTACTCGGGATTGGCCCAGGACAAAAATCACCTTGGGACAATTTCCCACAGATTCAATGGGAGGCCAGCTTCCCCAGTTTCTGCTGGGTAAATGATGCGTTCATTTACTACCATCTGCTCACACCCACCCGGGATGCCGGATACCGCCTGTCTACTGAGGTGATGAAGTTAGTCCGTAGCTACAGACATTATTATATTCAGTTCCAACAGCACTCATACATTAGGGTTGCCAGCTTCTGCAAAAAACCCTACTTGTTGCCGAGGCATTGCGGGGACAAGATCGTGCTGCTGAAATATTGCCGGCAAATAATGGAGTTGCATGCCTTCTTGGCCCTCAAGAAGGTCCCCAATGTCCCATTCCCAATCACCTGTGGGAACTACACATGTATTCTGGCCGTCGCAAAGGAGGCAGATAACGAGCTAAAAAGCTATAACTTACAAGAATTCTATCTGGCGCGGAAAAAGTTTGATCCGCATGGCCGAATTGCAACGACACTGCCCCGTGCTTCGGAGCCCCATCAAATACACACGGAGGACTTCTGGGTAGATTGAAAAGATGATGTTGAGGTGCAGAGAAGACATTATGTTAGAATGACAGTCGAAATGATGCAAAAGCTGAGGCTCCAGAAATTTCCAGCCGACTTCTAAAACGCCGCCCCCACTGAGGAACCCCAGTACAAAGAAAAGGGGATCGATAAAAGAGCCCTTCCACCGGTAAACTGGGACGCCCAGGAAGGGCCCACAATTGAAGACTTCACCCGGGATGTAGTAGAGTGAAGCCACGCCTACTTCAAGAAGGTGTGCCCCGGGAGTACCCGCCGAGCAGCCCAGTTGGCGCCAAAGCTAACTCCACCGCCGGTACCAAGATTGACCCCGGGGGCCAAGACTTCTTCGCAGGGGGCAGATAAAGGGAAAAGAATAGCTACAACCCCTTCTGCACAAGAAGTCCCCATCACCGAGAAAATATAACAATTGGTGGCAACCTCCCAACAAATGAGGGAGCAGTTAATAACGAAGTTGGCCACCCCACCACTTATGAATGGGCCACTTCGTCCTCCTTCCTCCCTGTCATTAGCAGCTGTAATGGTCAAGGTGACGGGGGTGGATCCCTTGGAAGCAGTAGCAATAAGAGATGCGGGACCCCCCCTGGTTACCCGAAGGAAGAGGAAGCACATCAAACAGCCCAAGGCAGAACCAACGCCAGTGGCGTCCCTCACCCGGGAATTGGAAATTCTCTCTTCCAGTTCCCCGAAGCCGGAGAAAGAAATAGAGCCTGTGGAGGCCCCAGGAATTCCCCCTCTGGAAGAAGAGTTTGATGTATTTATGGTCGATGAGTTCGACAATCTGCAGGGGGACGATACATAAGAAGGGACAGAAATCCCGGGGACAGAGCAGGAAGCTACCGAACAAGAGCCTACACAAGGGCCAGAATAGCAGCAAGAAAAAAAGGAGTCAAAACCGGAGATTATTTCCGGGGCTCAAGCAATACAAGGTTTGAGGGTGGACCAACAAAAACCAAGTGAACAAATGGCATCCGCTGGGGGACCCAGACCTTTGGGAATAACCGTAACCCCAGCCGCCACGTTCCAAGGGCCACTCCCAGGATCCTCTTTTGGGAAGGTGATCACAGCGGCCCAAACTTTAAATCTTGGCCTAACACCTCCCATACTACCGAAAGAAGTGTCGACAGAAGAAGAGGCCTCGGCAGAAGAAGAACAAGAAGAAAAGCAGCTTGAAGAAGAAATCCCCAAAGAAGCCTACTAGGGTCCAGACCCAGCAATAGACATATAGGACTAGGCTGGGGAGATGGAGATGGAAAAGAGTGTTGTTGCAGAAGAGGTTGAGGCAGGGAGAGAAATAGATGAGGTACACGTTGAAGAGGAGCAACAACCACAGGACATCGGGAGAGAATCAGGAGAATAAATTCTGGTAGGAAGGCCACCTCTCCCACCTTAGTGGCTGGTAGAAAGCAGGAAGAGAAAAGCTCAATCCACTCTGGTGATTCCTCCCTCCCTGGCTGAAATGATGGCCCAAGTTCAGCCCCGCCAAAGGCAAAGAAAGCCCAGATAGTTCATACTCTGGGAACTGGGCCAGGCGGAGAAATAGTTGCCGTTGTGGCAACACCTCCCCCAGATGTCGATGAAGCAACTGTGGATCCTGCAGACTACAGTGTTGCAGAGGTATCCTTAGGTAAAAGGGGCAACGGCAGTAGAAGCCCGATACCAAAAAGAGGCCCAGAGGCTCAAGGCTGAGAAAAAAAACAACGCAAACCTTATGGGGTTGCTTACTGAGTTGGCTCGGCCCATCAATGCCGCTCCTCCAGAGACCCCCATGGCCGAAGAATTACCGCAGAGCGACACAGACTCCCTGCGTGTAATGAAGAAGAAATCCCAAGTAGTGGATGAGTGGATCGCCCTGTAGATAGGAAACACCCAGCGTTTCCTAGCATCCACCCTCCCAGATCTATTCACGACCCTTATGTTATTCATTAGGTGGAAACACTTATTGAGCAGTGGAAGGGTGACGCCAAAAATTACCAGGCATGGAAGGTAGAGCTTGAAGAGCTCCTCACCTTGGGAGAAGACATGATTTCTGAATCCAAAATTTTGGGTGAAGAATCATTTAATTTTGCAAGAACCCAACACTCCAGACTTGACCTCACATTGGAGGTAACCAAGCAACTGGTAGGGTCCTTACAAGAAAAGGTAAACACTATAAAATATTCTTCTAATTTATACAAGTCTTTTGTAATAAAGGCTTCCGGGGCTGATCCCCTTAGCACAGATACATATACCCCTGAAGATTCAGTTTTGGGGAGTTTCAATGAAATAATGACATCTCGGTATCAATCCCCGGAGGGGATAGATGGGGCCCAGATGGAAAGATTAACCAAAATGATACTTAAGGTTCATGATGCAGCAAGGATGGCGGATGAATTTAAACAAAATATTCCAGACCTGGGGGAACAAGTTGAAGTAGCCAAGCACAGAAGGGCTAGCCTGAAGGATATAGATGAAGACATTTTTCACCTCCTCCAGGCCTTCAACGACAATAAGCAACCTTGAGCTTTCTTCGGAGGCCGAGGGGAAAATTCACATTGGAGTAATCTTTTTTCTTTGTTTGGGACATAAGTTCCCAGATCCCAGAGTCCCAGATCCAAAATTTTGTATTCTTTAAAGTGATTTGTGTCCCGGTCCTCAAGGCCGACCGGTCACTTTCAAAAGCGGTTAATAAAGGCTGTTAGAGGGTCGTTGGCCACATTAAAGGGGCGTCAACTCGATAGTTGGTTTTCTGACAGGGTGGTCTTCTCGAGGCACTGCTCAAGGGTACACCTGGCACATTGGAGATAGGGCGCCGCATTTCCCATTTATGAGGCATGTAGCCTTGGTCCCGGGGGACCTACTTTCTTCTTTCTCCTTTCTGGCTCTCTTCTCGAAACCTATCCTTCTGATGTATATTCTTGTCTTATTCTTCTGACATGGCAGGCCTATTCCGTCTCTAGGTCTTTTGTAGGGTGGCATAGGTAGTACCGACCCCCAGATATATTATTTTATTAAAACATGATGTAAATAGGGTTAGGGTTAGAAGGGAGTTGTATAAATAGGCAGCCCGACCCATTTCCAAGGGTCAGCAAAATTGATGATTTTGTTGTCCATAGCAATAGAAAAGGAATTTCTCTTTCTCAAGTTGCAGAGCTCAATGCTTCATTGTTCTGTTCTCAGTAGTTAGATGCTCCCTTGGAGCCATCATTGTATCACACACCAATGCTTGCTGGAAGGAATATTAATAAGGAAGGAAGAGTTCTCGACAATGATGTTGTTGACATTCCTACTTCTGAGTTAATGATATTTCATGTTTTAGTGTTCTTTATGTCTTCTACTCTGATATGTTAAACTAGATTAACGACCTCTTTGTTCCTACTACTAATAAAATGCTAGCTGATGGTTATGTATTTCTTTGGTATTTAGTGTAGTCTATCAAAGTATTATTGATATTTCAGATATTTCAGCATGACTATAGTTAGATGAAATACTTCTAACCCTGCAGGATCTTTTCCATTTTATTTGCTAAGTGTAGAGTGCTCTGGGAAACCTTACTATATTGAATCTCCAGAGAAAATGAGTTGAAGAAACCAGCTATCCCCCTAAAAAATAGTCACTTCTCCCAATCGAGCCCTTCACCGTCGTGACCCAACACCCAGGTGCTTGAAGGCCCGAGAAATTTATTCTCACAGAAAACCTTTGCAGGCGGAGTTGGCCGGTATCTCCGGAACCCGGTGACAACTTATGACTGTTGGAGGACCCGGTCAGCAAAACCCCGCCAACAAAAAATGGCGCTAAAAGGAGGGCATGAACTCATCCCCTTCTAGAGATTCTGATTTTACACCCTCTGAGGATTCCCCGAGCTGTAGTTTTAAGTGGCAAGCCTGTAGTGGGATTGGGTCTTTTTCCCCTGCTAAATTTGAAAGAGTCCTTAGGTCTGCCTCAAATCCTGGAAGGTTTGTCAAACTTGAGACCCCTGTTCGAAAGAAATAGACCTCAAAAATCACACCAGCCACTATTGTCTGGGGATCTACCATACCTCTGAATATCCAAACTCGTCAGATAATTTTGGGAACCAGTGGCCAAACTATCCAACATATAGTTCCCCCAATGGCTGCATACTTCAAAAATACCGGGTCCCCAATGGTAACTTTTTCGGGCGCAATCAATGACTTACCCTCTCACCTGGAGAAAATCTGCCCATGATATAAGCACTTAGGCTCACGGACCGCGCAAGAAAACTTACATGCATACAAAGATGCCATGAACCGACACCAGATCCAACATGAAGATGTTGTGACTCAGATGTTTCCCTTGTCTTTAGGGCAAGGTGAGTTGAACTGGTACCTTAACCTTCCTACCAATTCCATAAACAATTGGCAGGACATGGAGGATGCCTTCCTGGCTACCTTTTGTGTGCATGTGGACCCAGCCTGGTCCCATAGCTAGTTCATCTCCATCAGGAAGGAACCCAATGAACCTCTTACAATATTTAACCATAGGTTCCAGCGGGCCCTGAAACGATGCACAGGCCCCTTTATTCCATCCCTGGAGGTAACCATACAGACCTATCTTAACGCGATGGACCCCTTCGTTGCCACTCTCCTTTGGAGAACAACCGTCGCAGGTGACTGGGACACCTTGGAAAAAGTCTACAACCTAGCCCTAGAGCTGTCCCGTGGTCTCAATAAATCCCCAGGCGGGATTGGGTAGAACACACCTTTCAACATGACTCCCAGTGGAACTGTATATGCCGGGGGATATAACCCCAATCTGGCAA
This sequence comes from Thuja plicata, assembly GCA_018584345.1. Taxonomy (NCBI): domain Eukaryota; kingdom Viridiplantae; phylum Streptophyta; class Pinopsida; order Cupressales; family Cupressaceae; genus Thuja; species Thuja plicata. The sequence continues at coordinate 248,317 of MU225837.1, forward strand.
TAGGTGCCCCTTCGATGGTGATGAATCCTCCACCACCCCTGATAGACCAACATGCATGATACGTTTACCCAACGCAGACCCAGATGGTGCCGGGTCTAGAAGTCTTCCCTTGGAATCAGCCGCAGTAGACACAACAAACTCAGACACAATGTCCTGGAGTGCCCTTCTTCCAATCGTCCGCGGATGGAGGATTGCCACCCTCGACTCCGGCTAATACTGCTACCTTCTTGAGAAGCCAACAACAACCACAACCGTCACATTGTAATGCTAACACTTAGTTGACCGCCGAGGTCAAATCCCTCTGGCGAATGTTGTCCACCCTGACTATGGACATGGGCCAACTGAAGGCGGGGTCCTATGCACCCCAGAATTCAAATTCCTAGAGAAGAAATATTTTCTCTGGCCAACGAAACAACAATGCCAGAGGAAGAAGCTTAAACAACAGGTCTTGGCCCAATCAGCAATGGAATAATAATGCGAACACCGGAGGCCCGCCTCTGAACCAAAATACCAACCTAAATGGTGCTGGACCATCACATTTTACACCAGTCACAGACTTCCAGCCCATGACTAACTAGTGTAGACTACATGATACGGGTTCACACAATGAGGTGAATTGTGCCACTTTTGAGAAAGTCATCATGATCTCCCAGCTGGACAGGCAGCAGTCGCACGATGCTACCCCTCCAGAGCCTCCTGTCCAAGAAACAACTCACAGTGCCTTCACCTGTGATACCATCTTCTTCAGAACTTTCAAAGAGGATGAAGAAGAATCTGAACTATAGGGATTCTTTGATGAATCTATCCCACCCTTTGAGGCTAATGCCTTTACTAACCTGCAGACTCCATACAACACTCGGAGCCAGGTTGGTAAAGGACCAGCTTACACACCCACACCTCCTATCAAAGACACTCCTCCTCCTTGGAATAATGCAACTGATCGACCCGTCCCTCCAAAAGGTCCTAGCCCCAACCAAGCGAAAGACCTCGCTGAGGAAAATCACCCGTTCCCAAGAGGAAGATTCGATATCACAAAGGCGTTAGAGCAGACCACCACCTCCATGACCTTGATGGAGGTTTTGCTAAATTGTCCCGAGTAGAAGAAGTCTCTTATGAAGCTCTTAGGGAACCCGGAAGCCGTTAGCTACCCGCCCAAGACTGTTTCATTTGAAGATGCTAACGCGGCTATCTTCTGGGGAAACAATGAGGATCCTCCCTTCCTACTAGGCCTGAAAATTTACGGCAAAAATATACACAACTGCGTAGTATATTCTGGAGCTTCGGGTAACATCATGCCCTTGTCCATTTGTCAGAAGCTCGGCACCCCACCCCATCTAATGGCGCAGTAATCCAGCTGGATAAGACTGCTCTAAAAATGGTGGGGAAATCGAAGAACATCCGGATACATCTCATCCAGGACCCTAGAATAGCCAGTATCATTGACATCCAAGTGGTGGACATCCCAGAGACTTATGGGATGTTACTAAGTCAGAATTGGTCTAAGTCCTTGAATGGATACTTTTCGACCGACTTCACCCATTTATGGCTTCCATGGGAAGGAGAATCAAATAAGATCTAGGTCGAAAACGAACCCTGGATGAAATAGGCCCTTACCGAGGTTGGAAGGGTCAATGAAGTCCTTTTCTCTGAGACTTCTCTGGGGGTGTACCGACCTCTTGAAATCTTAACATTCAATTTCATCCCCGGAGAGGATCCTGTCATGCTGCAAAGAGCACAAGACTTGGAAGAAAAGCTGAGAGTCAAAATTGGCTCTCAGGGCACCACAGTAACCCTTGCCACACTCCTTTCTGGCACTTGGTGCTGAGTGCACTACCAAAAACATTCAGAGCTTGAGTGTGAGCCATGTCTCTCAATCGCTAACCGACAACTCGATACCTTTCAGAATAAACATACAATTGATTCCCTGGGACCCAGTACTATGGAATGTGCTCCTTTGGTGCCATCTCCTCGAGAATCCCAAGTCCAAATGCCTCCGGAAGTAAATTCTACTCTCACGCCGGTGGTTTCGGGAGGAATCCCTAAGTCTCCCAGCAATAATCCAAAGAAAATTCCCCCTCCCTAGCCCCAGATTACAAACAATGACTTATGGACCCTTAAGTTTGATGGGTCCCGATCAAAACAAGGCTGTGGGGCTGGGGTAGAGTTAATCAACCCGTGAGGGAAGTCCTTCCTCGCGTTCTACAGGCTACAGTTTAACTGTACAAACAATGTCACAGAGTATGAGACTTTGGTCCTTGGACTCTTATTCACACTAAGGAAAGGTGTCACCCGCCTCCGGGCTTTGGGTGATTCAGAGTTGATTGTTAAAAAATTCTGGAGTCAATACACATGTCATGATAAGAGTCTGGCCGCATACCGCAACCGAGCTTGGAGCCTTATTGAAGATTTTGATTCCTTTGGCATCAACCTCATTCCCCGGCGACGAAACTATGTCCTAGATGCCCTTGCCATTTCTGCCAGCACACTTGAGCCGATGGCTGGCATATGACTCTGGAGATTTTCAGTTGAGATGGTCCCTACCCCATCCATCTTAGATAATGTCACCCACTTTCAGGTTTTTGAAGACGATCAACATATCTTGGCCTTTATGGCGAACGTTGGTGTCTTTGAGGGCTAGATAGTGGAGGAATGAGACCATGACGATACTGGGCAAGGTGATGAAGATGATGGGATCATGGACTTGCCCACTAACACCATCCCAAAGGGGATGGTTGCAATAGAATGAATCTTTGACTCAGACCCTTGGGCCCGTGAAAAGGTGTCATCCTCTTCTAATGGAGGAAAGTTTGAAAAGGTTAACATCGGCCAACCCGATGAAGAAAAGATCATTCACATTGGTACCTCATGTTACCCTGAGGAAAAGGAGAAAATTCTCATGGTTCTCCAAGAATACATCGACGTAATTGCCTGGGGTTATGAAGACTTGAAGACATATGACACATCCATCATGACCCATACTATTCCTCTGAAACCTGACGCTAAGCCCTTTCGGCAAAAGAAAAGACTAGTCAACCCCCTGATAAAGCCTCTGATTCGTTAAGAGGTGGAAAAACTATTGTTGGCTCAGATAATCTTTCCAATCTAGCATACTACATGGGTTGCCAACCTGGTCCCTGTTAGGAAGAAAAATGGTGAGATCCACTTTTGCGTGGATTTCCAAAATTTGAACAAGGCCTCCAAGAAAGATAATCACCCTCTCCCCTCGTTGGATGAGGTGTTACAGATAGTGAATGGATCCTAGATGATGTCCCTCTTAGATGGATATTCGGGATACAACTAGGTCATGATCAAGTATGAAGACAGGGAGAAAATAGTGTTTACCACCAAGTGGGGAACGTTTGCTTATAGAAGAATGCCCTTTGGTTTGATCAACGCAGGGGATACATTTCAAAAGGCCATGGACATTGCGTTTGAGGGCCTTGTGAATCGGTGCATAATCATCTACATGGATGATTTGACCATCTTTTCTTGGGATAGGCGTGATCATCCCGCCCACCTCGCCCAGATCTGCGAGAGATGTCGCTGGTATAGAATATCCTTCAACCCCAAGAAGTGCATATTCGGGGTCATTGAGGGAAAGTTTCTCGAGCATATCATCTCTAAGAAGGGTATATCCATAGACCCTGATAGAGTCAAAGCATTGCTAAACTTACAAATGCCTGGTAGCAAGAAAGAAATGCGATCCTTCTTCGGGAAAATCAACTTCGTGCGACGATTCATCACGGGATTCGCAGAAATAGTTAAACCACTCAATGAGATGATGAAGAAGGATACCAAAATTGAGTGGAGTCCTGAAGCAAAGCAGACATTTTCCCAGATCAAACAAACAATAATGGAAGCACCCATCCTGGCTAGTCTGGACTATTCCCTTCCATTTTACATTTACTCGTTTGCTTCACCGCACTCTGCTGCGGCAGTGTTGACTCAAAATGTTGAAGGGAAAGAATGACCAATAGCTTTCATGAGCTCCCCCTTTAATAATTCAAAAGTCTGGTATTCACCACTAGAAAAATAGGCCTTTGCTCTAGTCCACGCCGTGAAGAAATTCTGGCATTACATTCTCCGGAGCAAAGTACATGCTATCATTCTGGACCAGGCTGTCAAATCTCTGTAGATGCAGAGTGAATTGGGCGAGAGGCAGGGGAAATGGATGGCCATCCTCTAGGAATATGATTTAGAAATGCAACCCATGAAGATAGTTTGAGGCCAGGGACTAAGTCGAGCAATGGCAGAAGAGGCTCCTCGCATAGAATGTCAGACTTACACGGTGGAGTCTTTAACCCAAGATCTATGGTACACCGATTTGGTATACTTGCTAATAAACAAAAAATGCTCGGAGGGATTACCTCCCCACAAACATCGAGCTCTGTGGATGAAAAGCACACATTTCATGATTAAAACTCTGCGCTTTACCGCAGAAACTATGAGGGAGTATACCTCCGGTGCATCGACAGAAACCAAGCTGTGAAAGTAATTGATGAATTCCACAGACAGTTTGGAACCGGGCATGACTCGGCCGATGCCACTGCCCATCAGATCCTTCGGGCCGGATACTATTGGCCTTGTATATTCAAAGATGTTTACGCTCATGTTAGAAAATGCCATACTTGTTAAACCGCAGCGCATCGTGAGCGTAACCCGGCTATGACTCTACAGCCAGTCTACGAGGCTAGACCATTTGCCCAGTGGGCATTTGATTTCATCAGGAAAATTAACCCCAACTCATCTGCCAACCACCGATATATTCTAACTGCTACTGATTACTGCACTCAGTGGTCTGAGGCTATACCTTGCAAAAATAACACGACGGATGTAGTCATCAAGTTCTTGGAAGAAAACATCGTCACAAGGTTTGGAATGCCCTTTGCTTTAGTATGTGACAATGGTCTGACATTTTATTTGGCGTAGCTACTTGAATGGACCTACAATCGGAAGATTACACTGAAGTTCTCCAGCAACTATTATCCTCAGGGAAACAACATTGCTGAATCAACGAACAAGAATCTATTTGAAGTGATCAAACATTTGTTAGAACAAAATCCCTGGGATTGGCATCAAAAGTTAAAATTTGCCCTATGGGCGGATCGCATTCATATTAAGGCCGCCCTGGGAACATCCCCATTCCATCTAGTTTATGGTCAGAATCCTGTATTCTCGGTCAACTTACAGATCCCAGTTTTGTAGTTTATGCAGGAATTTAGCAACAGTGATAACATTGTGGAGGTTCGACTCTTGAACCTAATGCGAATGGAAGAATAGCAAGACGTAGCCTTTGAATATTTTGCGCATCATCAAGCAGTGGTAAAATGATGGTTTGACAAAAGAACCCAATACAAGGCTTTTCAGATTTCAGACCTGGTCCTATTGTGGGACAAGGCCCAGGAGAAGAAAGGAAAGCATACCAAGTTCCAACGGCTCTGGCTCAGACCATACTTGATCTCAAAAATTTGTGGGGCAAATACTTACCACCTTAACACCCTGACTGGGGAGCCTGTCGCATTGCCCGTTAATGGACAGTTTCTCAAACACTATTTCGAGTAGGGTAAGTTTGTCCAAAGTTGTATTATATGTAAAGCCTTCCGCTTGTAAATATCCCTTTCAGGTGCCTCGTTGTGAGGTACCCTGTCTTGTAAATAGTTTTGGCGAATGTCCTCCGGGGCAGTCTTCTTTTGCTGTTTTGTTTTCATTTTTGGTTTTCTTTCGGTCCCGACATTTTGTTCTGCCTGTGCAGGAATGGGAATGCTTCACATAACTTTGGCCTCCGGTGCAATGTCTACGGCATGGTGAACTTTAGAATTTGTCTTTAGCATGGTAGAATCAGCTTGGTCTCCGGGGCTATTTTACAGGATGTGGCACATTTTGAGCAATCTCCATTTGGTGTTGTCTCCAGGAGTCTGGCGATCGGTGAACATAAATAATATAAGGAACAAGTAATCAGACACTGAGGGTAGATTGGCTGTACTGATTGGTTGACCCATGTCTGAAAATCTAAAGAAATTCTTCCCGGGTCTGAGGTTTTATCCTCTCTTCAAACATCTAAATATAGGTGGACAAGTGAAAGAAGTACCGCCATTAAAATTAGCTAAGATTAAGCTTAATGGTGAAAGAAGTACCGCATTCCCCACCCAGAAGCAAACAAAATAACAAGAGGAAAAGAAGATAAAACTCCAGTCTCCGGGGGAAGCGAGCGAATTGATGACTGGTTCAATGTAATTAGTGCCTCTTCTCTATTCCTCCCAGGGGTCATCGGCTTGATTTCCTTCAAAGTACACACGACACCACTGATGAAGGACTGCAGACTGACTCCTATGTGGTTGGATTCTCTTAGATATGTTTCTCTTCACCTGTCAGACGCTTCGGGAGGCTGCTTGTTCCAGTTTTGCTAACCAGAGACTCTATGGTTCTCAAATGCGCTAAGGCATTTGTCCCAGATAGTCACCATTTGTTATGCCCTGCATCCCCGTCCATAAATTTTGTGTGAAAAATGTTGGGTCCCCCTTTTTGCTTTTTGTTTGCTTTTCCTTGCGGTTTTGCCTTGTATTTTCTTTCCCTTTTTGTTTTCTTTCTCCGGGGTTTTCTTCCCCGGTGTGTTTTGTTTGTTGTTTGGTTTTCGCCTCTGGGACTCCGGTCCTGGAGGTTGTCCTTCGGGGGGAACCAGATTCCAGACTCCAGGATTCTTCGCCATGATGTCCTCAAAGATATCACCATGAAGAATCCCCAGGCCTGGAGTCAGGAGGTTTTGCTTGTCCAGACATTGCCGGAAGGAGGAGGATTACTTTTTACCATGGGTATAAATAGGGTTTATCTGTCATTTTCACATTTACCACGATTAAAATCTTTGAGAACTTAGAGCGAATTAAAGAGCGATTTCAAAGCAATTAGAAGAGTATTTGCAGAGAGTTTGTGATAATCGATGCTTAACATTTTCAGTCGTTCTCAGGCAAATACGAGTGCTTCATGGTGGTGACTCTAACTGATTGACAACTCGAGCTATTGCAGAGCTCCCTCAATAATCCCTCCTTTCCTCCACCTTCTGCGTTCTCAGGTTGGTGTTTCCATTTTTTCTACCTCTTTGTCTTCCTTCCGTTCTTTGGTTTCCTTCCGTTTTGCTTTATTTCATTTCGTTTCCGTTTGTTTTGTTTTCTGGTTTCGTCTGGTTCATTTTGTTTCTGGTTTCTCCGCCCATTGGTGGGTCAGCTCTGCCAGAGGGTTGTCCACCCTTTGTGTAGGAGTTGTCTTTCTGTAAATAGTGTAAATAGTGTAAATAATGTAAATGGTTGTATTTGCATCTGCCTTGTCTGGTTTTCTCGCGGGAGTCATCCCGTATTGTATATTCATGTGTATATGTATATAGTTGTAATGTAACCCCTATATATCTTCTCATTTCTATATATATATCCCTCAGCTCTATGTATATCCTTCTAGGTGGCTTGGCTAGCTGGTCGAGTCGCCTATGCTTCTGGTTTTCACCTCTGAACTCGTTTCGAGGTAGAAAACCACCTGTTTGAAACTCGGCTCGCGGCCGGTTCAAACAGGCAATTTTCTCTCTCCTCCTTGAAGTCTATCAGAACCGCATTTATTTCCCATGAACATAATTAATTCCATCCAAGTGGCTTTCCCTTTTCGCGCATTCGGACAGTTGGCTCCGTCGTCATCGCCATCACATCCATTAAATACCTACGCACGTGGCACCCATGTGGGCTTGATAACTCACCTTTTCTTTCATCCTTGCTAACGGTCATTTCTCCAGGCCTCGGGTCTCTTACCACCATTCATTCTGTGTCCTTACCAAGTGTGATAAAATCCCTAGACCCGGATGTGTAATGAAGATTTTAAGTTTACAATGTGTTTTGCTTTTCGGTTACCTTTGCAGGTCCCCAGACTTCACCTTCCAAACATGTCTGAAGCTTCAACATCATCTCCGCCTGGAAGTCTAGAAATACCAACCGTGACAGAGACCAGGGTAGCAACAAAGTCAAAGATGGAGAAAGCTCTGGAAAAGCTGCCCCTCACCATGAAGTTTGTACAAGATAATGTCATCGTGGGCTCAAAGATTGAGTCCAAGGTGAAACTGATGACCGACACCAATGTCGAAACTTGGGCAGAAATGCAGGCCTTGGTGAAGATAATGCACATCCAGCGATAGGATGGAGATCAATTGGCGATCAATTTTGGAAACTCCAGAATTCTCCGGGCAGCCTACTTCCCGTGCTCCGTGCAATCTCCAGAGCTTATCCTAACATTGGCGAGCCACTACAACTCTTCAATCCAGGCTGTCATGCTCGCACCCGCGGAGCCCACATGATACCCCACTCCACTGGTGTCCCTCGACCCAGTCACATTCCAGATGAGCCTGGGGATCCCACAGTTTGACAAGGCCTCAGTGGTCACAAGGACTGATGCCCTGACCCAGTTCACAAAGCTGGAGGATGCTGCCTGGGTATACATGAATACCCATTGGCTCAAGGCCCCAAAGAGGGACCCAAAGAGAATGAAGATAGAGATTCCCTGCTCTGAATTCAAAAAGAGCATCTAGATGGGGATGATAGCATTGGCCCAGGTCTTCGGGAAACCCTCAGCCCAAGAATTTGCCAAATGGATGTACTATTTCCTCTTTGGCATCGGCACCAAGGGAGGATTCTTCGACTAGGCCACCATAATTTCCAACCATGTCGACTCTCAGTTCTGGCAACTGAACCAAAAGAAGAAGTTCTATATGTCTTCTTATGTTTTCTTGGCCCTAGCGCAGTAGAGGCCCCATTCCCACGGCCTACTCACTGACGGAGTACTCGGGATTGGCCCAGGAGAAAAAGCACCTTGGGACCATTTCCCATAGATTCAATGGGAGGCCAGCTTCCCCAGTTTCTGCCGGGTAAATGATGCATTCGTTTACTACCATCTACTCACACCCACCCTGGATGCCAGATACTGCCTGTCTACTGAGGTGATGAAGTTAGTCTGCAGCTATAGACATTATTATATTTAATTCCAACAACACTCATACATTAGGGTGGCCGGATTCTCTAAGAAACCCTACTTGTTGCCCAGGCATTGCGGGGACAAGATCGTGCTGCTGAAATATTGATGGCAAATAATAGAGTTGCATGCCTTCTTGGCCCTCAAGAAGGTCCCCAACATCCCATTCCCAATCACCTGTGGGAACTACACATGTAGTCTGGCCACCGCAAAGGAGGCAGATAACGAGCTAAAAAGCTATAACTTACAAGAATTCTATCTGACGCGGAAAAATCTTGATCCGCATGGCTGAATTACAACGACACTGCCCCGGGCTTCGGAGCCCATTGAATACACATGGAGGACTTCTGGGTAGATTTCCAAGATGATGTGGAGGTGTGGAGCAGACATTATGTCAGAATGACAGCCAGAATGATGCAGAAGCTGAGGCTCTGGAAATTTCCAGCCGACTTCTCAGATGCCGCCCCCACTGAGGACCCCCAGTACAAAGAAAAGGGGATCGATAAAAGAGCCCTTCCACCGGTAAACTGGGATGCCCAAGAAGGGCCCACAATTGAAGACTTCACCCGGGATGTAGTAGAGCGAAGCCACGCCTACTTCAAGAAGGTGTGCCCCAAGAGTACCCGTCGAGTAGCCCAGCCGGCGCCAAAGCTAACTCCATCGCCGGTACCAAGATTGACCCCGGGGGCTAGGACTTCTTTGTAGGGGGCAGATAAAGGGAAAAGAATAGCTACAACCCCTTCTGCGCAAGAAGTCCCCATCACCGAGCAAATAAAATAATCGGTGGCAGCCTCCCAATAAATGAGGGAGTAGTTGATAACAAAGTTGGCCAGCCCACCACTTATGACCAGGCCACTTTGTCCTCCTTCCTCCCCATCATTAGCAGCCTTAATGGTCAAGGCAATGGGGGTGGATCCCCTGGAAGCAGCAGCAATAAGAGATGCGGGACCCCCTGGTTACCCGGAGGAAGAGGAAGCACATCAAACAGCCCAAGGCAGAACCAACGCCAGTAGCGTCCCTCCCCTGGGAAGTGGAAATTCTCTCTTCCAGTTCCCCGGAGCTGGAGAAAGAAATAGAGCCTGTGGAGGCCCCAGCAAGTCCCCCTCCGGAAGAAGAGTTTGATGTATTTGCGACCGATGAGTTTGGCAACCTGCAAGGGGACGATACACAAGAAGGGACGGAAGTCCCGGGGACAGAGCAGGAAGCTGCCGAACAAGAGCCTACACAAGGGCAAGAATAGAAGCAAGCAGAAAAAGAGTTAGAACCAGAGATTATTCCTCGGGCTCAAGAAATACAAGGTCCAGGGGTGGACCAACAAAAACTAAGTGAATAAATGGCATCCGCTGGGGGACCCAGACCTTCGGGAATAACCGTAACCCCAGTTGCCATGTTCCAAGGGCCACTCCCAGGATCCTCTTTTGGGAAGGTGATCAAAGCGGCCCAAACTTTAAATCTTGGCCTAACACCTCCCATACTATTGAAAGAAGTGCCGACATAAGAAGAGGCCCCGACAGAAGAAGAACAAGAAGAAAATCAGCTTGAAGAAGAAATCCCCAAAGAAGCCTACCAGGGTCCAAACCTAGCAATAAACATACAGGACCAGGCTGGGGAGATGGAGATGGAAAAGAGTGTTGCTGCAGAAGAGGTTGAGGTAGGGAGAGAAATAGATGAGGTACACGTCGAAGAGGAGCAACAGCCACAGGACACCGAGAGAGAATCAGGAGAACAAATTCTGGCAGGAAGGCTACCTGTCCCACCTCAGTGGCTGGTAGAAAGCAGGAAGAGAAAATCTCAGTCCGCTCTGGTGATTCCTTCCTCCCTCGCCGAAATGATGGCCCAAGTTTAGGCCCCGCCAAAGGCGAAGAAAGCCCGGACAGTTCACACTCTGCGAACTGGGCCAGGCAGAGAAACAGTTGTCGTTGTGGCAACACCTCCCCCAGACGCTGATGAAGCAACTGCGGATCCCGCAGACTACAGTGTTGTAGAGGTATCCTTAGGTAAAAGTGGAAAGTAGGGTGAGGTAGACCTGCTGAAGGAGGCAGCAAGGGTAGTAGAAGCCCGATACGAAAAAGAGGCCCAGAGGCTCAAGGCTAAGAAAGAAAAGAATGCAAACCTTATGGGGTTGCTTACTGAGTTGGCCCAGCCCATCAATGACGCTCCTCCGGAGACCCCCACGGCCAAAGAATTACCGCAGAGCGACATAGAATCCCTGCGTGTAATGAAGAAGAAAGCCCAAGCAGTGGACAAGTGGATCGCCCTGCAGATAGGAAACACCCAGCGTTTCCTAGCGCCCAACCTCCCAGATCTATTCACAACCCGACAAGTTATTCATCAGGCAGAAATGCTTATTGAGCAGTGGGAGGGTGACGCCAAAAATTACCAGGCATGAAAGGTAGAGCTCGAAGAGCTCCTCACCCTGGGAGAAGACGTGATTTTTGAATCTAGAATTTTGGGTGAAGAATCATTTGATTTTGTAAGAACCCAACACTCCAGACTTGACCTCACATTGGAGGTAACCAAGAAAATGGTAGGTTCCTTACAAGAAAAGGTAAACACTATAAAATATTCTTCTAATTTATACAAGTCTTTTGTAATAAAGGCTTCCAGGGCTGATCCCCTTAGTACAGATATATATACCCCTGAAGATTCAGTTTTGGGGAGTTTTGATGAAATAATGACATCCCGATATCAATCCCCAGAGGGGATAGATGGAGCCCAGATGGCAAGATTAACTGAAATGATACTTAAGAGTCATGATGCGGCGAGGATGGCGGATGAATTTGAACAAAATGTTCCAGACCTGGGGGAACAAGTTGAAGTAGCCAAGAACAAAAGGGCTAGCCTGAAGGATATAGATGAAGATGGCATTTCCCGCCTCCTCCAGGCCTTCAACGATAATAAGCAACCTTGAGCTTTCTTCGGAGGCTGAGGGGAAAACTCACATTGGAGTAATCTTTATTCTTTTTTTGGGACGTAAGTTCTCGGATCCCAGAGTCCCAGATCCAAAATTTTGTATTCTTTAAAGTGATCTATGTCCCGGTCCCCAAGGCCGACCGGTCACTTTCAAAAGTGGTTAATAAAGGCTGTTAGAGGGTCGTTGGCCACATTAAAGGGGCGTCGACTCGGCAGTTGGTTTTCTGACAGGGTGGTCTTCTCGAGGCGCCGCTCAAGGGTACACCTGGCACATTGGAGACAGGGTGCCACATTTTCTATTTATGAGGCATGTAGCGTCGGTCCCGGGGGACCTACTTTCTTCTTTCTCCTTTCTAGCTCTCTTCTCGAAACCGATTCTTCTGATGTATATTCTTGTCTAATTCTTCTGACATGGCAGGCCTATTCTGTCTCCAGGTCTTTTGTAGGGTGGCACAGGTAGTACCGGCCCCCAGATATTGTATTTTATTGCAACATGATGTAAATAGGGTTAGGGTTAGAAGGGAGTTGTATATATAGGTAGCCCAGCCCATTTCCAAGGGTCGACAAAATTGATGATTTTGTTGTCCATAGCAATAGCAAAGGAATTTCTCTTTCTCAAGTTGCAGAGCTCAATGCTTCATTGTTATGTTCTCAGTAGTTACGTGCTCCCTTGGAGCCATCATTGTATCACGCACCAGTGCTTGCTGGAAGGAATATTAATAAGGAAGGAAGAGTTCTCGGCAATGACGTTGTTGGCATTCCTACTTTTGAGTTAATGGTATTTCATGTTTTAGTGTTCTTTATGTCTTCTACTCTGATATGTTAAAGTAGATTAACGACCTCTTTATTCCCGCTACTGATAAAATGCTAGCTGATGGTTATGTATTTCTTCGATATTTAGTGTAGTCTATCAGAGTATTATTGATGTTCTGGACATTTCAGCATGACTATAGTTAGATGAAATACTTCTAACCCTACAGGATCTTTTCCATTTTATTTGCTAAGTGTAGAGTGCTCTGGGAAACCTTACTATATTGAATCTCCAGAGGAAATGAGTTGAAGAAACCAGCTATCCCCCTCGAAAATAGTCACTTCTCCTAACCGAGCCCCGCACCGTCGTGACCCGACACCCAAGTGCTTGAAGGTCCGGGAAATTTATTCTCCCGGACAACCTTTGCAGGCAGAGTTGGCCAGTATCTCCGAAACCCGGTGACAACTTATGACTATTGGCGGAACCGGTCAGCAAAACCTCGCCAACAGAACTGTGGGAGGCAGAAACACACTTTAGGGAAATGATAACCAAGCCTCAAGCTCAACTTCTGCCAAACCTTCAACTGCTCCAACAATATATCAGTTCAGCAAGGCATATGATAGAAACTCCCGAGATGTCTGTAGCAGACAACATCTACGACATGCACTCAAAGATCACACTCGAGCACATGGCTCTGGAGAACCTCAAAGAACAATGGGAGAAAATGATGGAAGACATGAAGTCTTCACACTCCCACATTTTTGATAAGTTCTAAGGTAAATACCTTTTCCCTTAATATCAAAAAAGGGGGAAAATGATATGAGTACAAAATACAAAAAGAGAAAATGATATGTATTCATTCATTCATTCAGATGGGAAAAATGTAGATAAGTATATGTATATTCATATGGGAAAAATGATATGTATAAGGAAAGACATCATATGTACAGTTATACCGGCATATACATAGGGGGAGTCATTAAATGACTAAGGATTATATATGTTGTATATACTTAACATTTTGTTAGTATTTTGCACATATCAGTTTTTGATACTAATGTCAAAGGGGGAGATTGATTACATTAATTTTCCATTAGTATGCAAACAACACTTTCAGTAAGCATACACAGAAAGACAAGACATGAGCAAACTGAAGATCAGATACTAAGAGATCACCGAAGATGACTAAGTGCAAAGAGAACCGATGACACAACTTAGTGTGTAAAATGAAATCACAAAGCAAAAAGATGAAGTGGAACCTGACAGAGGAACCCGATATGAAAGATACAGTGTAGACCGACAAGACAGATAAAATGCAACCAACAGAACAAAACCAAAGGACAGTCAAGCATGACCGACAGACAAAATTGAAAGTCAGTTGCAACCAGCAAAAAGTGGATCTGACTTCCACGTCAGATAAAGCAAGTGTATTCTATTTATAGGATATCTATTTGTTTTAAATCCAATTCTTTAGGGACAAGATACATGAATGTAAGTTCTTTAATCAGTCTAACTGATTTAAAACACATAGACTAGGAGATCTAGGTATAAGTCGTAAACCTAATCTTAGAGTTAACATTGTTTTTATCGAAACTTGATGAAGTCAGTCCATCTATAAATAGATGATGCAATCATTCATTATTATGGATGAAGAGATGATGTGAAGAGAGAGGAGAACATGAATGAATCAGATGAGCACATCTATGGATCAGATTGAGAGTTTCAAGAACATGAATATAAAAAGGTGAATTTGGTTAACAAGAACCAAGAACAGAGGATACCGAGAATTAGAGGTATTATTCAATCACAATTAGGTGATAATATTTTTATGTAAACTAAATTAGATCTGTATCAACAATAGGAGATTGCATTTACCAGGTCAATTTATAATTTGCTATCATTTTGACAAGTGGAGCAAAGTGTAAAAATCCTTTCAAGGAAGGTGGATTTAACCATCCAACAACAAATCTCTTAACCGAGTGCACACTCAATAGTGTTGCTAAAGCTCTTAACAGTGTAGAATTTAACAGGTCTCCACTGATACTCCTAATAGGGTAGATCATCAGAAGTGATCAAATTGTAAACCTTAACCGGCCCCTTCCAATCTACAAATAGTGAAGATTTTGTGGGTGCCATCCCCACCGCAGTTTTTACTTCCTCACAGGAGTTTTCTATGATATCATATCTTGTGTTATGTGTCAATTTACTTTCATGAATGTTTCTATGAATGTTCACATGTATGTTAATATTATGATTTGATATAATTCACATCAAGATAGTTTAAATCAGATTGAATGGATATACAATTGATTACAAAGGTTAATTGATAAAAGGGATACAAAATTTTTAGAGGTACTGATTCACCCCTCCCCTCTTAGTGCATACTTCCCATTAATCCCAACACTTGTTCCCTAATTGACATAAAAAAAAGTTTGACTCTTGTTATAACAAAGAGTACTTTATGACTTTGTAGTGATCAAGCCTAGGCTCAACCACTACCAAGCTATAACATGAATGTGTTATAATGTGCTCACATTATGTCTTGTATGGACCAAAAAGTGGTATGACCACTTTTTTCTCCCCTATCTTCCTACTCTTAGCCACAAGTGGGTATTCTAAACAAAGTGCAAGATTGGTGGAATTCTCATTAAATATAAAGCATATTTTGTAATAAGAGAATGATATTGATTATTAAGAAAACAAATTAAAAAAACAAGACCAAAAATATTTATCATACATCATAACTAGTGCATTCATCAAATAGATGTTAAAAGAATATTTATAAATAAAAAATAATAAGAAGCCTACATTCATCATATTGATATACTTGTAGTATAAGGATCTAAGAAAATTGTGTAAATCAGTCAAATCAGTATATTTTGAAGCAATCACCTTGAACATGATACATCAAGTGTATACATACATTTGTTCATAGTCTTTTGAATTTGAACTTGTATTGTAAAAAGGAGCATGAAAAATTTATAATTATTTTTACACAATTGTTGATCTTTTCCTCAACATGAATTGTGAGAATATAATGTCTAAAGTGAAGAAATAAGTCATTTGAGATGGTTCAAGTTGCATTTATGTCAAAGAGCTGCTACAAAATTTAAGATGGCTAAATATAATCCAATGTTAACACTCATAAAGAAGGGTCTCAATATTTCACAAAAGGTATATGAAAAACTCTCTAAAAATGGTTGAAAATCTCATTTACCTTACAAACATTAGACCAAATGTAGGATTTTTACTGACCTAGATTTATGACATAACCTAGGATTTCAAATCAAGGAAAGTACCAAATAAGGTGTGGAGAAATTCAAGCGACATGATTTGATTTATGGCATCTAAGTATGTGCTTGTTATAAATTTCTATTTGACAAGTTACAAAAATTCAAACTGGGATGATTATATTAATAATCACAAGTCATTATCTAGATATACTCCCCAGATGGACCTGGGGACTATATCTTGAATTAAGAAAATATAATTGATTGTCGCCATTTCTCTATTGATGCAAAGTATAAAGTAGCACAAGCAAAACAACACAACTTTGAAATATTCTAATAGATATGGAGATATCAATAAATTAATTAATAGATTTATATTGTGTTAATTCAAGAGTTTTGAAGATGGCAAATTATTTAGCAAAGCGACACAACTTTGTAAAATTATAATAGATGTGAAGATAATAATAAAATTAATTAATAGATTTATTTTATGATAATTAAATATAGTTTTGAAAATGGTAAATGATTTAGTATTGTACATGGAATGTGTGTGTGTGTTGATTATTATTTTATCAAATAAAAAAAGAAAATGATGATATATAATTTCTATTTTTCTATACAAAATTAATTTGTGTATAGATTCATAAAGACATTATCATTTCTTAAATTTAAATTTTAAAAAATATTTAATTAATAAAAAATATTCACAAACTTAATATTGTGAGACATACATATCATCCATTAGGGTTGTAGTGTTAGACAAAATTTGTTGGATTTTCTTGTATAAACATTTATAATATAAATAATACTCTTTTCATCAAATGGTCTAAGTTTATAAAGAGTATAATATAATATAGAAATATCAATAATAAAAGGTTTTAAAATATTTCATATTAAATATTTAGAAGCATTAAAAGAATTATGATATTGCTATTAGGATATAATTATGTAGTTTTTGAGTCAAACTCATTGACCCACATTTCATGAGCAGTGGTTCATAGAGAACCATCTCTCATGATAATGAATGGTACACTTAGCACTCATTGCATCTAGGTGAAGCTCATGGAGGTGAATCATTGGGCTTAACCATGAAGTTTCCACCAAGATTAAATTTGTTTAGCTTGCTACCCCATTTGCAAAAGCTTTATCAAATCTTGTTATGAACCACTCATTATAGAACCCCCTTACCTCATCAATTGATAGGTAGGGTGCATTTTCCACAATTCAAACAATGATATTGCTAATCTTGAAAATAATGAAAATAATATCATACTTTGACCCAGAGGCGGACACAACAATATGATTAGTTGCAAAGAAAGCGGTGGCACAATTAGGATAAAAAAGACCATTCATGTCAGGAAAATGTTATATAATGTGAGACATTAAAGTTGTCTATCTTTTTGCTTTGAATATATATTCTATTCAACATTATGCAATTGCTTCCCTTTTTACTATGAGCTTGCACGTTTCTGGGTCAAGACCTCCAAGCTCAACTAATTGCTAAGATCATCCTAACAAAGATATGCATCCTCATATTTCTCTCTCTATGCATATAAGAGGAACCTCAATCGTAGGAATCTAGGAAAACATCACCAAGTCATCAATATTATATGAAATCAAATAATTAAATAATAGAACCAAACATTTAATATGTATAATTTTTTTTTAATAAAAGATAAATTAGATACATATTCATAAAAAATCCTAAGAAAAAAATTAAACTATTAAACATGCTATCATTTTTTAAAATACAAATCTTTACAATATATATTATTATTGATAGTAGATTTTAATTCAATATACAATTAAACAAAATTTAAAAATAATAGATAAAATCAAATGTAAAGATAATTATATTAAATAATTGATATTTAAAACAACTTTCTCCTTACAAAAAAAATTAAATTAGAAAATTTTATATAATAAAATAAAAATGACAATTGTGATATTTCTATCATGATTCAATTATGTAGTTTTCGAGTCAAATTCATTGAACCATGTTTCATGAGTAGTGGTTCACAAGAACCCATTTCTTATGAGAATGAATGGAACACTTAACACTCATTACATCTAGGTGCCACTCAAAGAGCTAAAGCATCAAATGATGAGATGAGTTCTTGTGAACCACTACTCATGAAACATGGGTCAATGAGTTTACACTCCAAAACTACACAATTGAATTCTAATGATGCAGGAGCATCCAGGGTGTAAGAGCAATCTTGCATCAACCAAAAATATTGTCTAGTTTTTCAATAAGGGCTATCTTTAGACAGGGTTACTATTTTTGGCAAGTTTACTATTTTTAGTAGGTTGTTCATTTGAACACAAATTATTTCAATTTCTTCCCTCGAGGTTCATTGTGGATAAATAAGCATGCTGACAAAGTTTCATGGCAAGATCAAGTCTAGTTTTGAAGATATTAAATTTTTTATTTTGGCGAGGTGGTACAAAAACTTTGAACTCATATTTTAATGTTTTAGAGGCTCCGAAAGGGGGTCAAACTTTGACCAGCTAACACTCTGCCAACTCAAGGCATAAAGCACTTCGAGAGGTTTTCAAAATGGGGTTAGAATAGCCAATCGATTCAACAATTGACAAGTTATGGCTTTTGGAAGTTGTGTCATTAGACTCAAGTTTCAATACAAAAGGAAGAGAGAAAAATCACTTAAAGAGAGAAATTGAACCGTTGGGCACCAAAATGAGATTTTTTCACTTTTTAGAATCTTTTAAGGTGGTTAATTGAGCTATTTATATAAGGATGAAGGGAGATTTTAGGGCTTAGTTCCAACAATGTAAATTGTTGCTCTGTCTTGCAGATTATTGTAATGAAAATGCCCATGTGACTGTAGTATGTTATATTTCTAAATATTGTAATGTCATTTCATTGAAGTTAATAGAAAGTGAGAGTTTCTCTTCTTGCTATTGTTATGTTCTTCCAATTTTCTATTTATTTCCCTGCTGTGTTGTGTGTATTTGGTTGAATAGGGGGAGTACCCTTTATCACCTAATAACAATATCATAATTTGACTTGCTGCAAAAACTCCTACTTATCAAAATCTACAATTTCTAAATAAAAAATTCAATAAATTTGCAAAAAACACCCATCGATAAATTAACGACGAGCTAAATTTCAATTATCATATTGAGAGGGAAAAAATGATGAGGATGCAAAAATAAATAGAAATCCAAAGATCTTTGTTTCCCCTCAACAAAATCAAGAATAACAAAATTTAATTTTAACATTGTTAATCATGAAAGACATTATCCAAAGGGACCATTTTAATTCTAAAAAATAAAATCTCAGGCATACCACCTGTTAAATCAAAACAGGAGCCTAACCAAATTTTCTCTCTATAAAAGAGAAATTAGATCAATACAATAAACATCTAATATAAATTATAAAGTCCACTCAATTCATACTAGATCTTTGATACTAAAATGTTACAGCAAATTTATTTCCCCCCAAATGATTTACAGGGCCTTATTTATCAGATCTACAAATGAAGAATTAAAAACGTTTACTTCCCCTCTACACAACATTTGATACTATATATGATAGGATAGGAATTACAGAAAATCCTAAATCCATTTCTTTACTATTTTGAGATTAAGGGCAGCAGCAACAAAGGATGTCAAGGCAGCATTCACAGGTCTCATAGCAGCAGAAGCAACAGCACAAGGCAAATGCACTGTAGAAAACAATGGAAGAACACATTTTGTAAGAAAAAATTATGCTTGATTCCAAAAAAAATAAAATATGGATAAAGATAAATATTTTTTATTTGTTTGAACTTTCTATTTGATATTTGATGATAGATCACAGAGAATGAATCTTATTTAAAAAAATCTAAACACGATTGATTACATTATTAAAATCTTTTTGATATAAGAAAGTCAAATTATCACATACCAACTGTACAAACAACCTTTCTCATCCTTTCTTTTCTGAATATGTTCATAATAAGACATCTCTTGAGCACCAGGCGCATCCATTTCTTAGTTCTGAAGTTTTATCTACCACCCAAAAAAATCAGGGATTCAAAAAACCACACTTTGGATTATAGAAAAGGCTCAACAAAACCATCTGTTATATACAAATGATATCATAATAAAATGCTTTACAAAGTAGTAGTTTGTTCAAATCCAATGACTAACATGGCTAGCTGAGTGCATGCGTTTGACGTATTTGATTGGGAATTTTCCATTGTATAATGGTTGGACTTTCAAAAATTCTTTAATATCCAAATTACCTGCTAAAAAATGTAGAAAGTTTGTTCAAATCCAACCATTTTTGAAATAATTAGGCATTGACCAACGTAAATATGGGTAGAGGGTGGGTATTACCATTAAATTATAATTACATTCAAAAAATTTCATCGAGTTTTTATCAAATCTATCAATTTAGTCAATGGGCTCTTGGTTTTTTGGTGAAGTTGAATGGTTCTTAATGAGCTCACCAGGGATCATGTTTTGCTGAGTGCAAGGCTCCGACATCATAAGGGATGAGGTTGGGATCGTGCCCTGGGCAAATTTGGCGGAATGGATATCCCTCAGTCCTTGGTTCTTAGCCGAAGAGGTAAGTCTTGCTGAGTGCAAGGCTCTGACATCATAAGGGATGAGGACGAGATCGTGCCCTAAGCGAATTTGGCGGAATGGATACCCCTTAGTCCTTGGCTCTTAGCTGAAGAGGTAAGTCTTGCTGAGTGCAAGGCTCCGACATCATAAGAGATGAGGCCGAGATCTGCCCCGGGCGAATTTGGCTGAATGGATACCCCTCAGTCCTTGACTCTTAGCCGAAGAGGTAAGTCTTGCTGAGTGCAAGGCTCCAACATCATAAGGGATGAGGCCAGGATCATGCCCCGGGCGAATTTGGTAGAATGGATACCCCCCAGTCTTTGACTCTTAACCGAAAAGGTTGCCTCTACTGAGCAGCCTCACAAGTCTGAACCTCATCCAAAAATAAAAATAAAAAATCTATCAATTTGAATTTTGGCAATCTTGAATTTTGTGTCCTTTTCCGTTTTGAATTAGAATTTGAAAATGTATATTCACTGGATCTAATAGACATCATTCATTCATTCGAATCATGAGCATCATTCATACATAAATATACTTCTAGAATATCAGAGAATTGATTGATTCATTCATGAGTATACTTGTAAAATATCAGATAAAAAATGGACGATTCAATTGTCCAGTCAACTCACCAACTTCTAATTCAAAGAATTTCAGCATGGGAGGTTCTCTTTTACATAACCAGGTTTGAATTTTGTGGGCTGCCCATATTAACCAACTCCCTTGTTTTCTTGTCAAGATAAGAGTGTTCATTAAAACAAAACACTTGCGTTGAATCATACTTAAAGAATTTGGTATGTGGCCAATAATATTCTAAAGAATAGCTTCCTTCAAATTAAGTTGTGAGGAACTCCTCAAAGAAATTTTGATTTCATAAGAGATCTTCATAGGGTCTGGTTTTTATGGTTGTATGTTAATGTTTTTTAATTTGTGCTCTGTGTATTATATTTTATTATGAGTTCTTTGTCATAATAATTTGCGTGTTCTTATATCATTACAAGTTTTTCTAGTTTGACATTTATTTGTATTTATATTCTAATTTATAAAATAGACTAATTTTTTATATATTGAATAATTTTATCTTGTATAAAAATTAAATTTGTAATTACTAAGAGAGAAATAATAGTGTTAAAGAAAGAGAAATTTTGTGACAAAAATGTTTCTTAATATAATTTAAATAATCTTGATAGAATAATTTAGATAAAAGAATTGAAGATAAATAATATTACTATAAGAATATGATTGACTCTAACATACAAAGAAACACTCTTTACTTTTTCTAAATCTAACAAGAATGGCCTTAACAATGAATGAAACTAAAGCATTGGATGTTCTTAGGAAAATTTGGTAGTAAGATAGTAAGGAAAAGTTGTTAAAGCTCATGGAAATAGAGACTAATAGTATCATTTTTCTAAACCCATCAGAATTCTCTTGGGATCTTAGTACCCTCTCTTTTTCTATCACCAACTACAATAGTTAATATTATTGCAAGGAAGTTAATATTGGTAGGTAAATTTGAAAGTGAGTACTAGCTTTTTGGTAGAGACAACCAAAAAAGGGAAGAATGTTGTGTGCGCAACACTTGTTTTGATGTGCACATACAAAGGAATATTGTAGTAGCAATAGTATTTGTAAGAAGAATAAAGAATATAAGAGGTTAGAGTTTATTGTAGTAGCATGCAACTCTAGATGAAGAGAAGAACAATGTGCAATTCCAAACGATTGTAGAAAATATTTATTGACAATAACTCCAAATAGAAATTTAAAAACAATTTAAAATATCATTTTGTAAGTGTTATTTTTAGGATTAAAGAAAAATATGGGCTTTTGAATGTTATTCTTTTCCAATTGTCTCTGTATTTGTTGTGTATTGCTAACCACTTAAAAATTGCAGCAACAATATGAGTGCTGGCGTTTATATTTTATTTGAACTTTTATTTATCAAACTGGTATCAATGCCCTAAGTTTAGAGTGTTTGGGAATTAGTTTTCTAGGTATTGAAGTTTTGGCACTAAAGTAATAAGAAATGAGAACTTAGGCTAATTAATACAATCTAAAGATCTCAATCCCTTATCATTCCATTGGGAAACAAGACTAGGCCTAACTACCATCCTTAAAGGAGAGTTAGGCACAAATGGTTCTTGTTTTCTTGCATTGACCTCGTCCATTATAACCTTGCCGAGAAGAAATGTCATAACCCACATTATAATTAGCCTTTAATGTAGAGGGAGAAGGACATTCATCATGAGGTTTATGAAAATGTGTAGTATAAGGAGGAATGGGAAGGGAATATGTAGGGAGATTAGAGCTCCTGACATAATTCTTATCTTCTTTAGGTGGGGAAGAAGAAGAAGGTTTATCAAGATCTTCTTGTTTACTTAATGTTAACTTTGGAGATAAATCATCAAGAAAATGCTTAACATCATGATTATGAAAAATACTTTGATAAAAAGAAGAATGTTTACTATCATCTAAAGAAGTGCATGAACTAGCTTCTTTAAGTTCATCCATTAAGGTGGGTTTAGGAGGAGAAGACCTAGAACTCATCAATCTAGGATTATTAGGAGTAAGATCTTTATTCTCATCACTAAAGGACACCGTAGGGTTAATGTTATGTATGCCAATGTCCTCTTTAGGTTCATCATTTTCTACAGACCCTTATGTAAGAAATATAATCCATGTAAATTATGTTGAAAAAATTATGAGAAAATTACATGAAATATTGATAAAAGCCTTGAAAAATGTTTTGTAAGGATGAAGGACATTTGAAATTCACATGATACCATATACAAGAATACCATGAAGGAAAGAAAATACCATTAAATGCACAAACGTATTATCTAATTCCATGTGATTGATAAATTGATGTAAGAAGGAATGTAACAATATGAAATATCACACACCAATCTAATTTAGTAAACTCCATGATGGAAATGAAGACTACCCAAATCCTGGATCTAAGAATACAGCGTATAGAAATAGGATCTAAACACCAAATCAGAATGGGAATATTGTGCGTCGGGCTCACGAAAATGTACAATAAGAAAATATGGTTGGGGGATCTATGGGTTCCTATTTCCTATTGTACATTAGGAAGGAGAGATAACCCAATAGGCTTAGAAAGGTCCAAGAATTGAATGGGTGTCAAGATCCTTCCCTAATATGGAAAATAGATAGGGAGATGTGAAAACTAGGGTGAAATAGAGGAAATGATTGACTTTTTGTGCATACATACTGATATAAACTCGACAAACTAGTGCATATGCCAAAAAAAAGAACCATATAAGTTGTAACTAACCTGTAAAACCATTTTGAAGATGTTTTTAGGGGACTAGATCACCTGGACTGACTTGTTCCCTGCACTTTCAACTATTTTTAGTTGCAGACTATTCGTAAGGTCCTGAACTTTCTAGATCTAATTAAGTGTGAGTGTCACATGTTCCTGCACACAAAATAGAAGGAAAATTGTTGCTTCTAGAGGTGGGTTTACCTCAATAAAACCCTAGTTTGGAATCAACCTTGAAATGAAATGAAATAAAGGAAAGTGTGCTAACATAGAGAAGAGGCTAGATCTGAATCATGATGAAGTGTATTATACCTTGGAAATGCAGATGCTTCTTTGAATGTGATCAATAATTTTGATGCAATAGCTTTGACACCACACAAAAACCCAAAAGGAAATCATGGAAGACATGCCTTTCATATTGATTGCTATAGTTTTTCATAATGCTTGATGGATAGAAGGATGAATTGAAGAGTTGAAGACTTGAATGCTTGTATGTAGATGAATTCTTTGATGAGTGTGGATGTATGGATGCTTGTGATCTTCTTCCTTGATGGTAGAATCCTTTTCTTGGCCTTACTTGAGGGAAAGAAGCCTAGTCCATCGATAAGATAGCCTTGAAAACACCTTAGAATGCTTGAAGATATACCTTAGAATGCTTGAATGCTTGAGCTTAGATCTTGAATGCTTATGAAATATTTAATATGGATATGAAGGCTTGGTATGGTTACCAAAATTAGGAGGGATAGGTTGTTTATATACCTATCACAATATTTTAGAGCTCAAAACTCAAAGGAAGCCAATGAGATTTAGGATTTATCGCTTAACCAATGACATAGGGCCCTAATTTAAATTTTGGGACAAACCTTGGGGAATAGGTTGCTTGGGCCAACTTATTCTCCAGAATAGGCTTTCTTGGCTGACCTTTTCCCACCAAAAAGCCTCAAAATTTAGTTCAAGAATAGATATTGTAGAGAAGATGCCAAAATGAAAAGCAGAACGAGGTTGGAGTAACAAAAATAAATGCAAGAGCCCATGCATGTTGAAATGAGGCCTAATTGAACATCTAATTATACATGCTTACAATTTAGGATGATACATGTACTATAACCAATTGTCTCTCACAATGCCAACACAAAATCATAACCATATTCTCAAAGAGGTCAAGCATTCCAGATTAGGTATGAACACAAAACTACATAATATATATCACCAAGAAGGAACCAACACATCATAGACCCAAAATGATCATAAAATATATGCATAAGGTTAGAAAAACAAATCACATAAAGCCACAATGAGACATCTAGAGCTAAACCAAGGAATCAAAAGAGTTCTCATCCAACTATACAAAGGAACCACCATAGACATAATGCTAAAACTACATCTGGAAGAATGTCATATATAAAGAAAATAAAAGAGGCACTACACCCCCCCACAATAACTAAGCTTACTCCTATAATCCTATCAATTGAGCAAAAAGAAAACGAAGTGCGAGATCCATAAACAAATCCAACATGAAAATAGTCATTTGAATCCTTCACATGTATGGCCACATCACACTATCTCATTACTATCCATCTTCGCAATTGATAGAATGAACCACACTAAAAAGTGAATCAACAACTCTTAAGGTCTTACAAAGGAACTACAATACGCATTAGGAAAATTTGTCCAACCACGATCTCTACCAAAATTTACTTCTTTGTGAGGTACTAAGTCCATCTTAGGGTATCAAGAGGTATGACTACAAGAGGTTACCTCTCAAATCCAAGAGTGCTCACACTATGGAGGATCCAAAATTACCTCCTTTACAATAAGGGCCATAAAATTACCAACTAAACACCATGCATAGGAGAAGATAGAACTTATATGACATTGAGAGCTCAACTATAGCCATAGAAAGGGTTACCCAACCGAACTAGGTCAAGATTTCAACTTTAAGAAGACAAATATGATTCCGTACTGGGTTATTTTCCAAAACTCACATCCATAACCACGATTGGAATGCCAAGATATGTCTACCAAGATCACATACTCTTCCAACTATACGCTAGGAACAATAGAACTACGTGAAATTCCTCCAACAAAATTTGAGCTCCAACCCAAAGTCTTGCAAAAAGGGACAACATAAAATATATAATATATATTTATGCAATTCAATAAATATATATCTAAGGAGTGTTGAATCACTGAAAAGGAGACTCTTTGTCCCCCACACTACTCCAGCCATATGTGAAGTTATATGACCCACAACAAAATTTGCATAACAGACACCCACTGAAAAGAAAATAACTAAAATAATGGTCCATAAAGAACCTCCCCAAATACTCTCATAGGGTCAAGTACTAAGAAAAGACATGGTCTCAAGACCTACAACAAGAGGTAAGCATCATAGGTGGACTAATTCACACCCAACCATCCAAAACAAAAATGCCAAGAAAGAAGAATACTCAAGATCTTAATATCACAAGAAAGAGAGAAAATTAGAACCACTATAAGCACATACACAATAATTCAATCACCTCAACTAGAATCCAATGCAGGAAACCAAAATCAACCATAACTACACAATATATTCCTTAACAATTACCGAGAACAACATTTATATTAGGATTCTAACTAATGATCCAAATGAAGTTCACAAAAAAAAACCATTCATTTCTTAGAAATTTACTTCATGATAACGCAATTACCAATCTCATTATAATATGGTAAGAATCTTCTAATTAATTGCACAATGCATCTACTAACATCCATACATAAAGAATATTCATAATTCAATGTATCCTTAATCAAAATAAACAAATAAATCATCAAACATGAATTACATTCACGCAACACAATGAATAGTTCAACTACATCAAAGGGAGTAACCACTACACAATACCAAGGAATAAAAAATCTCATCCATGATAGAGAACATTCCTTGACACACCAAACAGTGAATCATCTATGATTCCAATTATATGCATCACTTAAACACTAATCTATCCAACAATGTTCTCTCTCAATTTACAATTATACCTGTTGGAATTAATGGGAAGTGTGTACTGAGAGGGGAGGGGTGAATTAGTACCTCTAAAACTTTTGTATCCTTTTTTGGTGATTTGTTTGATTCTTGCAAAATATTGATAGCTTGTATCAATATTGGCATGTTTCTTGGTATGTTCATCTATGGAGTATCAACTATTGTTTCCTGCTCATTGGTTGTGTCCTTTGCAATATTAACATATTCATCTTTATTAACTTCCTCTGCTCGGTCATCGGTAATGTCAATGATGTTATTATCCACAATGTTTTCATTTGTGGTTTCTGGCCATGATTCATATGCAACATCTACATTTCTATTTCCGATTGTGTCATCCTCTTCCTTGTCTATCTCAACAGATGTGTCATCTTCTGTATCTTTTATTAAGACATGTTCTTGAGTTTCCTTTTCAACATCTTGCTGTTGTAGGTGTTTGTCAGGGCTTTCTTCCTCAGTAGGTCTATTTAGAATCTTACACCATTTCTTATGGCTATCCTGCTCAAGCTCTATAAGCTTTCCTTCGAGAAATTTATATGCTATCAACCTTGGTGAGAACTCCTTTTTGTATTTCTCCATCATCTCATCTATTTATACCTTCTTGGATTCATGAGGCATGAGAGTAATAAGTACTCTTTCTCTTATTTCCTTTTCATTCTTCAAAGTAAATGTCCATATGGAGTACAGTCTATCTAATAGTTCCCTCAGTACATTGTTGCTTTCAAATTCAATCGGTACATATTTAAGCTTGTACATTTTTGCTATGATGGCGTCTTCAACTTTGTTCAGATCTTCTGGATCAAGTTTCAGCCATCTTCTTATCTTAGAATCTGTAATAGATCCTAAAAATAGATTTACAAATGTCATCAATAGATTCTGGAGCTTTTAACTTGACATTTTCTGCCTCTATAGCTTCATCTTGCTCGGTGTCTTCAATATCTTCTCGGGTTCTGATGAGCTTCCTTCCTCTTTTGTTTTTCCCTCTCTTTGGTGCACACATGGAAACTTTCCTCTTGTGTGTTCTGACCTTTCCTTTCTTCAAAGGTGAAGGAGTTGAATCCTTAGATGTTTGGCTTCTTGATCTAGAAGCAGCTGTGGTCCTTGGCTTTTTAGTTGGTGGAGGAGGTGGTGAATATGACTTTGTAGCCTCAGAGTCATCCTTTTCTTCAGCTTCACTGATAGGTATATGTCCTTCAATTTCTTCCTCCTTTTCAGTTTCCTCTTCCTGCTTGGTTTCTTCCTTAGTTGCCGACAATATTTTCTTGAGGTTCTTTACCATCTTGTCCTTTTTATTGACAATTTTCTTAACAACCATGCCATATTTTATTCTTGTCTTGGCCTCTTCATATGTTTCAAAATTAGGTTGTTTCTTATCTAGTGGTTCATTTATTAAGGCATCAATTTCCTTAGATGCAAGATCAATGTTTATCTCATATTCTAATGGTTGAAGCCATGCTGTCCTCGGTATAGCATGATTGATATATTTATGATCTATATCAACCATAAAACATATTTTATCTTTATACTTCTCAATGAGTTGCTCGGGGATCCTTACCCTCTTTTACATTCAGTCTTTGAATACAGTGAAGTATTCATCCATGACTGTCTCAAAATTTTCTCCCAGTGAGGCTATATGTTCACTGATTTGCATGGTGACCAGTTTTATGGTATCCCATTTCACATCTCCTACCGATGGGAATGTTTCTTGAAAGTAGAAGAAAATACACATTATGAGTGAGCCAAACTTACATGTGTTTGAATTCGCATTCCTGATAGTCTTTAAATTGTCTTTTAACTGATTCAGTAGAAGTTCTGATAAGTCCAACTATGTTCCTTTCTTCACAATCTTATACACTGTGTCCACTGCACCAGATGTAATGCTGTTCAATCTGCTAGCTTGGAAGAATTTGTAGCCTAGAACACATACACCAAATTTCATCTCATCATTGATTATGGTGGAAACTTTCAATCCTCTACCATCCCATTTGGCTCCTGTCATCTTCTCGGTCTCAGCCTTGGGTGGATGCTTTAGTGCTTTTACTTTCTTAGTTACAGGGTAACCAGTGACCGCATGGATAGCGTCTCAGGTTATCATCTTCGGTTCATCCAAACAAATCTTATGGTTGTGCATTCAACGTAGTACTAACTGAATCCACTCAGTTTTGAAGACTTTTGGGAACATTAGGGCATTGGTGAGCCCTTTTACTTCTATATGCTTATGTTCATCTTTTAGTGTTCCATCTTCGTTGCATAGCTTCTTATAAGCTTCTTCAAACTCCGAATCTCCTATCTCTGCAATCTTACAGTGTATAAAAGATCAAACATCTTCCACGAGTAAAACCCTAGTTGGTATTTGTGAGAATGCTCCAGCGTCGTTGGGTTGTGAGGCAACCTCAGGGTGAATCTTATAGTTTGGTTCTTCACATGCCAAATTCTTGATGATCTTGAAATCATCCTTCTTTGTGTTCTTCGATTTCATAGTTCTTGATGTCGAGGCCATTTTTCAATTTTTAGGGCTTTTTGTGAAATGCGTGAAACTTAGTTGTCAATTCTATAGAACTTACTGTTTATACTTGTAATGATTTATGATCTATGTGGAGTGCTGGTGGTCAAGTTGTGGACACTCTGTGATCCTTTCACTCTATGCTTGAAAACTTGCTCTTGTCACTCTGCTCTGGTCGTGGTGAACAATGAGACTAACCAGTTGCCTTTTTATAGCCATTTGACCTAAATTCATGTCATTAATGCTTACCAACTCCTTGGTGAGTGAAGATGGAGTTTGTCAGTTAAGACTTCAAACTTTTCTTCGGTGACAACATGTCATTTTGGTGCGGTCATTATACCTCTTGCCCTTACCGACGGGTTTTGTTATTGCAAACCACTTGTTCACTTTGCTCGGTTACCGACGAGGCTCAGTTTATACTAGAAACTTTGCTTTTAACCGATGCTTCTCGGTAAGTGTAGGCAGTCTCAGCTTGAGTGTGTATCGATGAATTTTGGTATATATGTCCAAAAGCATAGTTATCACAATTTTTAACAAGTAATACCATGATGCATCTTCCTTATGCTAATTTGGTATTTAATCAATATATTTTATGGAACTGATGTAAAATAATAACCTGGGTAATGCAGTTCCATACTTACTTGTTCTAATTAGGTTGGGGTGGTGATATCACTGGATCCATTGTATGGGGTGTCACCATTTGCATTGCTCGGTCCAGCTTCATCATTGTTTGACACTTTTCTCCACATTTTGTCTCTTTCCCTTCAGATGGCTTCAATGGTGTTTCCATTGGGATATGTGCTGGTCTCTATGATTTGGTCTCTGCAATCTTTCTTGAGATGACCAACTTTGTGACAGTGTAAGCATGCCATTCCAGGGTTAGTCCAGCCTCCAGACTTTCTAGTCCATTGTCTCATACAATTTGTAGCAATGTGACCATATCTGCCACATGATATACAATTTGCCCAAGTGTTGTAATCTCATACATACTGGTTACTGTCTCTCTTCAGTTGATAGAGAGTTTCTTGACCTTTAGGCTTCCATGCTTTCCTTTTCTTTTTCTAGCATTCAAGAGTTGTGTGCCCATTCATTTTGCAAGTAGTACAGTATTTGTCCATGTAGGTTTCCTTTTTTGGTTGTTTCATCTCAGACTTACATTAATATGCTTTATTTCCTTTCTTGTTACATTTAAAACAAAATCCTATGAATGAAGATGTAGATTTGGGAATACCTTTCATTTTGCCTCAGAATACATTTGATGTATGGCCTTGCTTTCCACAGTGATTGCATGAAAGATTTCTTGGTCTTGAATTTTTATAGACATTCTTTGGATCAGTTTGATTTGATGATTCTCCATTCTCGGTAAAACCTAGACCGGTATTGTTGTTGAATCTTCGTTGTCCTTCAAGAAAATCATCCATTCCTTTATTGCTTTCTTCATCTTTCTTGGTAATTTCATTATGTTGCTGTTGAATTCTTATTTCATGTTTCAACTTTTCATTCTCATCTCTTAGCTCACTGATAGCTTCTATTCTTTCAATGATTTCAACATTTATTCTATTTCCCTCTTGACTCATAAGAATAATTTGATTTGTTATCTCATGGTGATGCTTTGTAAGTCTTTGTATTTTAGACTCTTTTTCTTGTAGCTTTTCTGTAATATTTCTTCTATCATCAATAACTAGTGTTCTTTCTTGCTCAACTTGTCTAGCATTGTTCATGACATCAATCATCCTTACCATATGTGTCTCTTGACCAATTTGCATAGATTTAACTTGTCCAGCCAGACGTAGATTGATTTCAGTTAGGCTTGTGATGCTTTCTTCTGATGTATCTGATGCTTTGCTTGTAGTTGATCCTGAAGACTCAAAGAAATCTGGTATCTCTTCCTCATGATAATTTGTCTCATTACAACGAGATGCCATAATCTTTCTTTCATCTAAAAACTATCTCATGTTGATTCTGGCTTCTTTATACTGTTCATAGAACATCTAAATTTCTAGCTTCTTATTCTCAATATTCTTATCAAGTCTATACTTCTCCATTGTATGATCTTTTCTCTTAAGTGTTTAAGATTTTCCAAGAAGAGACTTAGCTCTGATACCAATTGTTGGAATTAATGGGAAGTCTGTACTGAGAGGGGAGGGGTGAATCAGTATGTCTAAAACTTGTTGTTGACTCTAATTAGCACCTATATTTAGCTGCTCAAATTAGCCCCATTTTAGCATATAAGGGTTCCCACATTTATTTCACATTCTCCTAGTACTCATTGGACCTTTATTAATTTAAATTAATATTTAACCTAATATTATGGGTCCTCTCTTAATTTATGTAGCACCTAAAGTGGGTTAGACCTTTATTAATTTAAATTAATATGATGGGTCCTCTCTTAATTTATTCTCACCCAAATATTATTGTGGCCATTTATTATAAGTGTGTCCTTTAAATTATTTCATTTTCTCACTTTAAGATGGGTCTTACTTCATTTTAAAGTTCAAGACATATTTTCCACATCTATCAAGTCGGCCTAGAGGTAATTTTACTTTGAGATCTCTATATAAAGATCTCCTATCCCATTCATTCAACACACAATTGTGATCAACAATATTCACACAAGGAGATCTATTGAGAATATTGAGAAGATGTTTGTATTGTTTTCATTGATGTCAAAACCATTGTACTAGTTATATGTCTATAATAGTTGGTTGTCTGTGGGTTGTGCTTTGGTATTGTATAGTTCAGATTCATTACATGCAGTTTTTTTTGGTAATGGATTATCATGATGGATGTCTTTGTTCTTGCTATTGAAATATATCTTTTTGGTACATCTATGATATTCAGTGAATGTAATAGTATGAGGTTTTGGATAGATATATTTGGTTGTTATATTTGAGTTTTCTTCCAAGTATTCCTACTACCTAGTCTTTCATGGAGTATATTAGATATTTTGATATGGAAGTTGTATTCAATTTCTAGACAAGTTCTATCCGGTTCTATCCATTGGTTGGCTCAGAAGTTTTGTAGATCAAGTCATGGACTTGGTTGTGGCATTCCCACCAGCTCATAATATGTTTTCCTTTCATTGTTCACAATATGTAGTGTGTTTATCTTATGTGTGACCTTTCTTTAGATCCTATGGTAATGTGGTGTGAAGTGTTCATATTTATGACCTATTCTTTAGGTTTGGTGCTAGCATATTAATGTACAATGAAATATATTTTGTATCTCAAGCCAATATGTTCTGTGGCTAGGGAGACATATGAATTTTTACTATTGGATGTATATATATGTGAGAATCATTTTGTATTTGACAGGTGTGATGAGAATGAAAATAATGAAGGTGGTGTTATGTGAATGTAATTGTGCATCATTGGTGATAATTTGTGCAAGCAGAAATAAGAAGATAAAAGCTTATTGAAGATAGAGCTAAAGCTTGCAACAAAAGGAAGTGTTCAGTTTTGTAGAAGGTGCTGGTAGAAGGTCTATAACCAGATTAGTTGCGTTTGGAAATCATTGTAGTTTCAACTAGAACTGTTCATGCATATGTAGATGCAACTATATTAGTTCACATTTTTTCTATAAGATTTTTTATATAAATATTTTGTATCAGGTAAATTGTCCCAACTAAAAGTGAGCCTACATGCAGTGAGAAAACCGACAGTGAGCCTTTTGTAAAAATTACCTTAATTGGTGATTACTTTCATGAGACTTAGTTTCTCTATGATTTTTCCTATCTTGGGTTTCTATGTTATATATGTTGGTATGGTATTTATTGTCCTTTCTCTTTAAAGTTTTATTAGTTTTAATTATCTATGTAGTTTAAGATTAAACCAGTTAAGTCAAGTTTGTGAAAAGAGTTTTGGAATAACTGATTCACCCCCTCTTAGTTATTTGGCATGTTCAATAATTGGTATCATAGCTTGGTCCCTTGTAGATAGAGCTAAACAACATGAGGGAGATCTAGGATGTTTGAACATATGGAAGGATAATACGATTCTGAAGATCAAGATTGATAGACCATGATGGGTGACATTGAAAACACTGAATCAGAGAATGAGGAGCTGAAAGAAAACATTAAGGAATAAAATGCACGTGTTTAAAAATTGAGGGAACAACTATGTAAATTGAAATCAAGACATAAGGAAGTAAGTTATGATTATGAAGGAGTCAAAAGAAAATGTGGTGAATCTAAAAAAGAAACTAGATGAGTATAAGAACAATGAAGAATTTACCAAGGAAAATTTCAAGCAGGAGATGAAATATTGGAAGAAGACTGAGGAAGATATAATTTAAGACACTATCAATCAAAAAATGGAGGAATGGAAGAGAACTGAAGAGAGCCTCAAAAACATCATCAAGAAAAAGTTAGATGAAAATGAGAAGTTGGATTAGGAATTGAGGAAGTTGAGGTCTAAAGAAAAGGTTTGTGAGATAAATGCTATTTTGGATCAACTTTTAGCCCTGCAAAAAATTTGTAAGGACAAGGAAAAATTAGGTTTCACCGATGAATGTTCAGATGTATAAAGTAAAGGAAAAGACAAGGAAGTTGAAGCAGAAGCAAAGTTTGAGGTAACAAGCAAGGTCAAGAACCTAGGAAAATCTACAATAAGGCCTCTGGTCAGGAAAAAAAATTCTCAAAGGTACTTATCTTTTAATGGTTACTATTTCATATGCAATAATTTTGGTCATAAGACTATTGAATGCAATATTAGGAAGGAAAAAAATATTCAAAGTTTTAGATGCCATAAGTATGGTCATAAGGTAAATCAATGCAGAAGTCATGTGTCTAATCCGGTTAAGAAGAATGAGATGAACAATATTTTTCATGGAAATTTTGATGTATGTCACAAATATGGTCACAAGGCTAATCAATGAATATCTAGAGTTCACTCAATGAGGTCAGGACAAAGTAATGCCAAATTTTTAATATGTGGTCAAACTGATCATTATGCTAACACTTGCAGGTCTGGTAATGCTCTGATAAAGTCTAGGAATGATAAGAATGTCACAGTTTTAGATGGATCTTAGAAGACAGTCATGGTATGGAAGAAGAAGGAAGATAATGAATAGAATTATGTGGTAATGGATCCTAGTACTAGCTCTTCTGGTAACTGAGCCTACTACTTTGGCCCAGGGGGAGTATTACAATACTAAATCTATCACTTCCCTTGCTTAGGTGTGATATTGGTTGCATATACTATTTCTCCGGTATCTTTGGATGTTAAATCATTATTTCATTTATTTTGGTTTGATTGATGTGCATTGTACGACTGTTTGCATCGATGATATTAATTCTCAGAGGGAAAATTAATCATGAGGTGTTAATGATAAACATGTAATTTTTAAAATCATTTGCCACTATTGTGAAGAAGAAATTAAGAATGTTTCAGAGCTTGTAGGCAATTGATAAAATTGTGCTAAGATGGAATCACGATTGGTCATTCATGAATCTGGTGTCATCGTGTTGAAGATGTTGAATGGAGTGGAATTAGAAGAATTTGATGATGAGAAAATCAAGCAATTGGAAGTATGGTTTTCTATACAAGGGATATAAAGAGTTCATGTCCTAGCTCTGGATATTTGGGGAGAATTTACCTGGTTCACAGAGAAAGAATTCATCTTGTTTATGCTAAGTTATTTCAAAGAAGGGAATTTTTCGTTGGATAAACCATATGCGGTGACTAAGGAGATAATTGAGGAAATTACAGGGTTGTGTAGTGTTATAAATCTTCCATGGAAGAAGTCAATTAAGTAAAAATAAGTGAAAGAGTTGACTGACATCGACAAAGATTAACATTCCCTATTGATTAACACCCTTGTCGATTCGGTGGAGAGGTATGTTTCCTATATAATCACATAGAAAATTTATTTTCAAAATCATGAAGGTGTTACATCTGCTATAGCTGTTTATCTTGCACATAAAATGGTGAAGGAAAGAATGCAATTTAATTTGTGTAATTTGTTATTGGAGAACTTATTTGAAAACATTAAGTCATTTAATGAAGGGTATTCTTTCTAGTTTGGATCTCCAATTATGTGTTTAGTGTTTTACTTTTTGAGTTCACTACCAAGTAAAGAGAACATTGGATGGAGTTATGTCATCCCTATCAGAAAGTAAATTTACATATATTTAGGGTTTATGAAGAATAAGGATGATACTTGTAAAGAATATTTTACAAAATTATAGATGAATATTTCTTCTAGTATGGTTGTGTCTGTGAGTCATGTTGAGGAGGGTTCCTCCTCTGGTGAAAGAGAATTGGAGATTTTTATTGGTGATTCCCCTTAGAAATTGAAGGAGGAGGAGGAGAAGGAGGAGAAGAAGAAGAAGAAGAAGTTGAAGAAGAAGAAGAAGAAGAAAAAGAAGAAGAAGAAGAAGAAGAAGAAGAAGAAGGAGGAGGAGGAGGAGGAGGAGGAGGAGAGAAAGAAGCAAAAGATAAGGAAAAAGAGGAAATAGAAAAGGATGATGCTTCTTCATCAAAATTTGGATCTATAGTTTTTGATGTTGTTCAAACAATGTTGGAGGAAAGAGAATTTGTTAGGATTGGTGATATGTGGTATGGTTTCTTTTCAAAAAGAAGAACTGATAGAGACTGTGTTAGTAGAACATTTGATCAGTACGAAAACTATTGTTTCTGATATATCTAGTGTGTTACCAGATGAATTGATAAAGATTGTTGACAAAATATTGCTGAAGGATGGAGAAGATTGCATAAAGTTCAAAGAGGGAATTATGAAGAAATGTACTGACACTACACAAAGATTAACTACACTGATTAGTGAGACAAAAGAATGCATACAATATTTTTTTTATATTTACCGGTATTGTCTCTGGTGGCTCGTTGTGGTAGAAAATTTATGAGGTAGAAATGAGTTCATTGAGACATAATTGAATGAATTGGATAAAATTTATGATTACTTCAAAGATAAAGGTGGAAAAGAGAGGATCAAAGTGAGCCAACTTCAAGATGAGATGTTGTATTTACAGAGATAGAGAAAGAATTTAGTGAAGAATTTTTGATTGGAAAAGGATTTGGTTGAGGTCCAGTTACAAAATATTTCTAGAATTCTTACAAATGTAAAGGATTATGTATGTTGGTTCCGATCCTTGGACTAGACTTCATCATTGACATGTTGGTGAATCATGACAGTTTGTGTGCATGGTTGAGTTTGACTATGGATGAGTGGAAGAGGAATCTTCCCATATCAAGGAAAGGTACAATAATTTTTCTCTTTTAAAGTTTTTTGTTCTTATTTGATTATTTTTGTGGACATTTTCCATTGCGGCAAAAAGGGGGAGAGAAAGTTAGGAAATAAAAACTGAAATGCAATATCTACCTCAGGGGGAGTTTTTGGTTTCTTGGATATTTTTGGAGTTTTTCTATTTTGTTGTTTTGTCATCAATACAAAAGGGGGAGATTGTTGAGAATATTGATAAGATGGTGGCATTGTTATTATTGATGTCAAAAACTTTGTACTGGTTGTATGTCTGTACTAGTTATTTTCTTGTGGGTTGTGCTTTGGTATAGTACAGTTTAGATTCATTTTATGCAGTTTGTTTTTGGTAATAGATTATCATGATGGATTTATATTTTACTATTATTGAAATATATCTTTCTAGTACATCTATGATATTTTTTGAACACAATAGTATGAGGTTTTGGATAGATATATTTGGCTATTTTGTTTCATAGTTCTTTCGGGTATCCCTGCTACCTGGTCTTTCATGTAGTATATCACATATTATTGATATGATAGTTGTATTCAATTTCTAGATAGGATCTATGTGGTTCTATCTATTGGTTAGCTCAGAATTTTTTTGGATCAAGTCATGGACTTGGTTGTGGCATTCCCATCATCATAGAATATATTTTCCTTTCAGTGTTCACAGTATGTAATGTGTTTATATTATGTGTGACCTACCTTTAGGTCATATAGTAATGTGGTGTGAAGTGTTCATATGTATGACCTATTCTTTAGGTATGATGCTATTGTTATACAGTAAATTTTGCACCCTAGGTCAAGCTCTCATAGTCTTGATAATCTAGTATAACATGGGAATCATTTCCAGGTTGTGGGACCTTTGCTAACTAAAATGAGACCTCCAGGTTCTAGGCTGGTTCCTCTTGGATAATCACCAAAATTTGCTTCTTAACATGAAAGTAAACTCTTGAGGGAAAAGGGATAGAAGGAATGCATAAAAGGGAAATAGTTGAATAAGAAAACTATCCTACTAGGTGATACACTGAAAGTAATATGAAGATAACACAGTGGCCACACCAGCATGAAGACTCTTAGATCTAATAGAACACAATATTTCTGAACAAGCTTGCATAAGTATTTCATAGAGAGGTCTGAAATAGAAAGAGGCTATTCAAGGAAAGAAAAGATTTCACAAACAATAGCTTTCCTAAGAAATTTAGACACGGATTATGACCTACAAGAAAACGTTCACTTCAACAAATGGATGTAGAAATGAGATAAAATAGTTAGGGATGAACAAAATCCACAAACTATCTAAATCAAATCATCTATAATAGCATGCAAAGATGCTGAAAAAGAGAAGGGCTCTGGAATCTAAGACTTCTTTGATATAAACCAGTGTATCATATTCATTAAGAGAAAATATAGAAAGAGGGAAATTAGAGGACATAAAAAATGTCACAGATAATTCCCACAAAGTCTGGATTCCAATGAAAGATTACAAATTGATAAAATTAGAGGGGCAGAAAGAATGCCTCAGATAACTTTTACAACTAGAAAACTCTAACTATCAACAAATTCTAAAACTATTATATACATCCTCCTTTTGCACGCAGGCTTGGAGAAAATATGATTCCTAAAATTAGGGTTTCAAATAGATCTTGCATAAATAACTCAAACCCTAATATATGTCAATTCTACTCATTAATGCATCTAGAAAAATCCTCAGAAATATTTTGTTCGATCTGATATGGCTTTGAATATCCTCCCCATCACCATAACTATGATTTTGAGAAGTCGGCCGATCCATCTACTTCCCTGCAAGTCGGTTCTGTCATAAATTTGAGATTAGATATTTGAATTTTTAAATGTTTGAAAGATAACGGTCAATGGAGGCACAAATATTTCATCCACGACCGAGATTCAAAATTGGTTTCTCTTTAAAACATAACTGTCGATCTCATCTTTTGACTGGTGACTGACTTTAGCCCATGCCCTAACTCTGCACTCACCTTTGGTTTCATTTTCCATGTTGTCGCTGAGTCACCTGATCTTTCTATTAACCTTGGCTATATCACGAGACCACGCAAAAAGCGTTAGATATCCTTTATCATCGACGGTAGTCGTTAAGTCTTAGAATACTTTTGGCATATTCCTTTCCTTCACGAGACTAAGCGACTGAAGGAAGTCTCTTAATTGTGAGATAAATTGGAATATTCAGTCTGCATCATGTGATCACCTGATTGAATGCATAGAACCCATATCCACTTATTTCCATATGTTACTTTATCATTTGTTTACCACTGCCTTGTTACCTCTAACACTGACATCAACACTGATCTTGACTTAACCCCTCTCTAAACATGAGTTCATTCAGAGACCTAGCGACAATGCAATCTCATGATCTCTAATATTTTTTCTTAACCCTGATCCCATCACGAGACCTAGTGATTGATAGGATTTAACCTGATCGAGCCTAAACATAAGTTATACCCATGGGTTAGAAAAATACATTGAGTCGTGAGATCTGCGGATATTTCATTAACCTCGGTTTACTTCAAGAGATCACGTGACTACCCTTTGATCAAACATGATCCAACAATCATCGCTGAGTCTCTTGATCAAATGAGAATATTCCTTTCTTTATGGAGACCGCGCAACTAAGGCAATCTCGGGGTCTCTAGATGATATAGAATATTCCTTTTCCATTATGCGACTAGGAGACTAAAGGAAAATGTAAATGCGTACATGGAATATAAGGAACTTAAGGGGCCCGAAAAGGTAATGAGAAAAAAGAAAAGGGCACTGAACAACTAGGGTTTATACCAAATTCATAGGGTTTTCATACTAGTAATATTTTTCATGGACAAGGCAAAACCAGGGAATTGAAAAGACTACAAAGGACACAACCAAGACCAGAAAAGTTAAGGTCTTTCTCACAGGCTGGTTTCAACCCTTGTGGGAGCCACATTTACTCCACATGTAGCCAAAATTTACCAGATGAGGAAAATTTGGGTAACATTCTTGGCAATTTCTGTGAGAGGAACCTCCTTATAGCAATATGGTGAGAATGCACGAAATAACATAATATAGAGCAATAGCAGAACTCAGAATGAATCTATTGATCGTGGGCCACTTCGAGGGGGTAACCTCCTTTGAGCAAGCTCAATACAATAAATTTTTCGGTGTCCATCAAAGGCCTCAACCTACTCTTATATACTAAGTACGATCTAGAAAAATAATACTACCTATGCATGTGGGATAATAAAATATACTCACGGGACGACTTACAAAGCATATGCGTCCGACAACACTACACTAACAAAATAAATAGAAGGAACACACAGGTTCCTAACATCCCCTCTC
>MU225837.1:289930-309011 GCA_018584345.1 Thuja plicata
AGCGAGAACAGGTGTACTGCACATAGCCTGTTTCAGTTGTTCAAACGCATTCTCAGCAACATGGGTCCAGCAGAAGGCATCCTTTTTTAACAGAGCTGTCAATGGTGCTGCAATTTTCCCGTAATTCTTGACAAACTTCTATCAAAGCCTCTTTAATAGCTTAGAAATTATCCTTCCCTTCTTTTCTCCAGCTAAAAGATGAA
The DNA here is from genome assembly GCA_018584345.1 of Thuja plicata. Taxonomy (NCBI): domain Eukaryota; kingdom Viridiplantae; phylum Streptophyta; class Pinopsida; order Cupressales; family Cupressaceae; genus Thuja; species Thuja plicata. Next base: position 290,134 of record MU225837.1, read on the forward strand.
TTCTTCTTTAACATGGCTATCAAAGGCTTTAATAAATCTGCAATATTAGGCAAGAAACACCTAACAAAGTTAATCATTCCTATGAAAGATTAAAGACCTTTCTTGTGATGTGGGAGGGGTAGCCCTAAGATAGCTACAATCCTTTCAGGATCTACTGTGATTCCTTTCTTGGATACTATATATCCTAACAATTTCCCTTCATGAACTGCAAACACACACTTCTTGGGGTTAAGAGATATCCCAAATTCACTCAAATATGGAATAACAGAAAAGAGTTATTGCAATAACAAGAGATAGTAGAATTGAAAGGAAATTGAAGACCACGACGAAAAAAAATTAGACGTAATTTCCACCCAGCGAGCCCAAGAAAGTGCTCTGATACCAGATGAGAGGAACCTCCTTACAGCAATATGGTGAGAATGCACGAAATAACAGAATATAGAGCAATAGCAGAACTCAGAATGAATCTATTGATCGCAGGCCACTTCGAGGGGGTAACCTCCTTTGAGCAAGCTCAATACAATAAATCCGTCGGTGTCCATCAAAGGCCTCAACCTACTCTTATATACTAAGTACAATCTAGAAAAATAATACTACCTATGCATGTGGGATAATAAAATATACTCACGGGATGACTTATAAAGCATATGCGTCCGACAACACTACACTAACAAAATAAACAGAAGGAACACACAGGTTCCTAACATTCTGCTGGATGTCTACCTGCTAGACATTAGACTAGTGGCCTTTGACATCCATTGGGCATAGAGTCATCCTCTGATAAAAACAAAACCTCAAAAATAGATTGAAACCAGGAGGAGGAACTACTAACTGTGCATGAGCACTTCTTGAAAAGCAGGAAACTAACCTAGAAAGAAGGAACAGAAGAAAGGGAAACTTATTCACAAATATTTACAAGGAAGGACAAACCTCAAAACAAGGCTTCAAATGGAATCCATTCACATAAATGGGCAAGGGATTTCCTTCAAGAGTTGATAGCTGAAATGCATTATGCTCCTTGCATTCTGTGATGATGAATGAACCTCCCTAGAAGGAATAAAATTTAGTATGTTTTCCAGGCTTGGCCTTGAATTCATCCCATTTCAGGACTACATCCCCAACTTTGAAATTTCTAGCCCTGGCTCTTTTATCAAAACCTTTCTTAATTTTCATTTGATGGAATTCCATATCTTTCATGGTTTTATCTCTGTGTTCTTCTAATTCCATAATCTGAGCATACCTAATCTACAAAGGTTCTCCTTTTTTAAACAAGACACAGTGAGTAGCTAAGTCCAAGGCTGGCAATTTTGTTGAAATGGACAAATTAGCCTCTCTTCCATACACTAACATGTATGGAGAATTCCCAATGATCTTTTTTGGGGTAACTCTATCTAACCATAAGGCAGATTTCAATTTGGCGTACCAATCTCTTTGGTTATCTTGTAGTGTTTTCTTGATTATCCTAATCAATTTTTTATTAGTTGATTCTGCCAAACCATTTCCCTGAGGGTAATAGTTTGAACTTGTGTTCAAGTAAACACCTTGTTTTACTGCCCATTCAGTCACTCTTAGGCCTGTAAATGCTAATGCATTATCTGATATGATGGAGTCTGGAGTGCCATATCTGTGAATAATGTCATCATAAAATTTGAAGACAACACTCTCATTTGCTTCTTTTAATGCAACAACTTCTATCCATCTAGTGAAATAATCAGTTGTAGTGATTATCCACTTATGGCCTGCACTAGATGGAGGATTAATCATGCTAATGAAATCTATACCCCATCTCATGAAAGGTTGCTCTGTTCTGATGGGATGAAGGGGTAGAGCTGCAAGCCTTTCCTTTCCTACAAACATGGCACATTTGATTCATTTTATCACATAATCATGATTATCTTTGAAGATAGATGGCCAATAGTATCCAGCCCTCATGATTCTAAAAGTAGTAGCCCTAGGAGAGAAATGACCTCCAGAAGGTCCATCATGAAATTCAAATAGGACATTTGCTATCTTTTCTGAATCAATGCATCTGAGAAGGACACCATTGTGATCCTTTCTAAAAATAATTTCATCTATCAGCACAAAAGGAACATGATGTAATCTATAGTACCTTCTCTTTGCTAAATCTAGATCTACAGGACATTCCCCTATTTTTAAGTAATGAATCATGTTAGGCAACCAACCTGCTGCCTTGGCATGATCTTCTGTTGAATGCATAACCAGAGATGCATCCATTTTCTCTGAATTCTTTGGGCTCTCATCCCCTGTCAACTGCTCACAAAGACCTCTTCCTCTAACTAGCTTGGTAGTTTGGATATCAATGTCATATTCCATCACTTTAGTAATCTAACCAGCTCTTTTCTCGTTTAGGTCCTTCGAAAGCAATAACTCTTTGACACTTGGATGAGTAAATTTTAAATGTACCTTGCTATGGGTTAACAAATATCTAAACTTTTAAAGGATTTTTACCACAAAAAGTACATGTTTCTCCACAAAAGAATATCTTTGTTCATATTCTTCTAAACCTTTTCTAAATAAAGCAATTGGGTGCTCTAATCCTTCTAAATTTTCTTGGGTCAACATTGCAGATATAGCATCAGACCCTCCATAAGCATAAAAGATAAAATCCTTGCTGAAATTTGGGTTTAGCAAAGCAGGAGCTTCTATCAAAGCCTCTTTAATAGCTTAGAAATTATCCTTCCCTTCTTTTCTCCAGCTAAAAGATGAATTCTTCTTTAACATGGCTGTCAAAGGCTTTAATAAATCTGCAATATTAGGCAAGAAACACCTAACAAAGTTAATCATTGCTATGAAAGATTAAAGACCTTTCTTGTGATGTGGGAGGGGTATCCCTAAGATAGCTACAATCCTTTCAGGATCTACTATGATTCCTTTCTTGGATACTATATATCCTAACAATTTCCCTTCATGAAATGCAAACACACACTTCTTGGGGTTAAGAGATATCCCAAATTCTTTACATCTTTCAAATATTTTCCTCAAATGTTTGTTATAGTTTGCAACATGCTTAGAGTAAATAATTATGTCATCTAAATAGACCAGTACAAACTTGTACATGAGGCTTTTAAAGGGCATATCTATTGCCTTTTGAAACGTAAAACCTGCACTAGACAAACCAAAGGGAATTTCTTTGATAAGCCATGGTTCCCCACTTGGTTGTAAATGTAGTCTTATATTGATCTTCTTCATGAACTAGGATATGATTATATCTTGAATAGCCATCCAGTAATGAAAATCTCTCAGATCCAGAAACACATTGTAGAATTTGCTCCATAGATGGCAGAGGATGGCGATCTTTTAGGGATGCCCTATTAAGGTCCCTGAAGTCATCACATAGCCTGAATTCCCCATTCTTCTTCCTAACAGGAACAAGGTTGGAAACCCAACTAGTATGCTTGATGGGGTAAATAATTCCACTTTCAATTAGTTTTAGCACTTCTTTGTGCATAAGTGGTTCAAGCTTGGGGTTGACAGGCGTTTGCTTTTGCCTGACTGGTTTGGAATTTAGCTCTAATTCAATGGTATGTTGAGAAAGGGTTGGGTTAAAACCTTTGATGTCTTCATATTTTCATGAAAATATATCACTGAACTCTTGAAATAATTGGGCATAGGCCTGCCTCTCTAAATCAGTATTTACCTTCCCAACTTGTAGACTTTTACCTCGCTCTAATTTTAGTTCAGTACAATTCTCTTGCTGAACTACCAGGCTAGCCTTACTACCTTTGACTTGATCATCTTTGTTGAAAAAGGCTTCTAAGGTGACAAGACCCTTGGGCATCTTATTTGATCTGATTTGCATCACTTGATCTCCATAGTTCTGCATTAGTCTATCTTGGTTATGTTATGAGAAAACATCCTCTTCAAATAAGAACTATAGAATTTGTTCATCATTGTCAAACACTTTCCAATTAATATTATTATCAGGGATAGAAGATCTGAGAATCACTTTAATATGTTGTTGGTATCTCTCCTTTGAAATGCTATTAGGGATATCATATTGAGATCCAACAATAGCTAATCTATTTGCATTTCGATTTAACTTTCTAGGGATCGCAATAATATTGAAAGCATGGAAATCTTCAATTGCATCCCAAACTCAATGCTTGTATGCTCTCATTGTATCACTTTTGGTTGCACTTATCCCTCTTACTTGTCTGACAACAAGCTCACTGTCACCATAAACTTTTAGGGCTTTGATCCCTCTCTTTCTTTCCCATTCCAATCCATTCACTAGGCTCTCATATTCAACAGTGTTGCTAGTGCAAGAGAAACTAAACCTAAAGGCTATATAATACTTCTCCTCATTAGGAGAGACTAACATAGCACCACCACCACCACCAAGTCTTCTTCTAGCACCATCAAAGTATAGCTCCCAAACTTGGTTGTTCTGATCCTCTGGCTCAGTATCTGTCTTAAAAGGATTTGGCTCTATGGATTCATGTTCTTGTAACAAATAGTTTCCCAAACCAGTATCCCAAATAACATTGTCTTGGGCCTCTAAAGATCCCTCGAATTCTAAATCATCTAGATAGATATCTGGGATACCTTCTATTTTAGTGTTTGTTTCTCTGATGATTAGGAAGTCATTACTGTCAAGTGCAAGGTAGCTTGTATTGAGTACATTGGACAAATAAGGTTCTATATGGTGTGATGCCAATGATTCAAACTTGATAGTAACCTTAGTTCCATATATTGTATGGAAAATCATGTGAGACCAGTCGGAAGAAAGATAGCCTCCTATCTTGGCTGTAAACTCTCTTGATAAGCATATGTAAAATGAGGCAGGGAGGTCTATGATGTATATGTCAAGTAGGATAGAGAAATTGGGGCTAGCATGGAGGATTAAACTGGTTTCCTTGGCTATACCTATTGTGTTTACTGAGGAACCACGAAGCTAGGTAACCCTCTTTTGAAAAGGTTCATATTTCAATCCCAATTGGTCAACCACTTTCTTAGGCATGACAGTGCTAGTAGCTCCACTATCTACCATACAATTATGTACTAAATATTTTCCAATAATTAAAGATACATAAAAGGGAGGTGGTTTTAAGTTCCTACCTTGAATGGTATTCGCTTTGGAGTTGCTGCTTGGAGCCTCCTTTTCTTGATCAGTGTTGACCAACACTGACTTTGTTGTATCTTTTGTGGGTTGAGGAGTTGACACTTCACCCATAGCCTTCTTCAAGAATTTAGGCTTCCCTGGAATACCCAAAGAGTCCCACATAGACATAGTAATATTTGATTTCTTCATATTGTCCACAATGTTGAAAGGCATTGTTGTGTGTACTCTTTGGTGTGCTTTCACTATGATAGGCTCAACCTCCTTGGAAGGTTGATTTTCCTTGATTGGAATGATGGGGACCTTCTTCAGCATGATAGGAGTAAATGGTTGTGAAGATTTTGCTGATGTAGAAGCCTTAGCCCTATCTCTCGTTTGCTCCATGTCTTGAGCCCTTCTTTTAGACCTAGTGTTGGCAGCAATTGGGGATTCACCATTAACTCCATTAAAATCTTGTTCCACCCAATTAGGGAGAGCGGTCTCATCAACATATGCTTCTTATTGGGGCATTGACCCACTAGAAGAGGCCTCTGATTGTATATTTGAAGCATTCTGTACCATAAGTGCTTGGTGTACCCTTCCATTTAAGCATTTTGTCTGGTTATGGGACTGATTACAAGGATAGCACCATTCCATCTCCGCAGCAAGATTATTTTGACCTGAGACCACATCCCTAACTATATTTTTAGAGTTAAGAGGCGTCGGATTATAAGGTTGGAACTTCCTTTGATTAAAATTTTGCCTTTGTCCCTGATAACCTCCTTGATATGGTGTCCTATTATGCTGGTAAGAGTGTCCTTGATTTTGATACTACTTATTAGGGCCTTGATTCTACTATTGATAGGATGGTATGTTCCCCTAATCCTGGTTCTTTAAGTTGGTCAACTCCTTGTTCATAGTCTGTAATAAGTTGGTCATTTCTTGCTGATGACTTTGCATCTTTTGTTGACTGTCTCTTAATTCAAGTAGCTCTTGAGAAGGGACCGCTTTTGATTCCTCACTATTTGTACCAGCCTTAGGTGCTACTATGGTGGGTATAGGGGTAAAAAGAGGTGTTTGCAGAGGTGTAGTGGGAAAAATATTAGGAAAGATAGGCATGGGTGGCCTTCTGGTCATCATGCCTGCCTGGATCAAGCAATTTTCAGCCTTGACAGCTATGTCAAAAGCCTAAGGTAATGAGGTACCTCCCATGGATTGGATCATGATAGAGATTTGACCATTCAAACTTTGCAAGAAGTATAGGAAAGCATGGTCAGCTGATGGACTTACTGAGATAGGCATTCTATTCCATGTCTTGAGGAATCTATTATTGAAATCTATCATCTGTTCTTGAGGATCTCTCCTTATGGTTGTTAGTTGCTCAACCAAAGATAGGTTATTTGATTTATCTTCAAAGTATCTACTTAATGAATCTCCTAATCTATCCCATGAATTAATAGACTCAATAGCTTGATTTCTAAACCATTCCAAGGCCTTACCTTTAAAAGAGGCTGCTAATAGCTTGGTAGCCACATCTTCTACTGTGATATTGTGTATACTACAGATAGTAGTCACATCTCTTATATGTTCAAAAGTTGTTGTCAGTCCTTCACCTATGAAATCAGGTAGAATTTTGAGTGCTACCAATGACACATCATGATGTTGAGCAAAGTTTAAAGGACTTCCTTGTTTGAAAGGTGCAAAAGCAAACTGTCTAGCCATTGCAGGATATGTGGTTTGCTGAACAACAACTATGTGAGTTGTATTTAAGGGTGGAGCAAAATCTTTTTGTAGCTCTCTAGTTAAGTATATTCCTCTCCTTCTAAAATGAAAAGGCAAAGGTCTCCCGTTTGAAGTATCAGGTGGTGTAGACTGTACCCTCCTTGTAGGGGGTGTTCTTTGAGATGATCTTCCCTTATATTTTCTTGTCAAGGACAGCTGTAAGAACTCAGAAAGATTTGAGCTTCTTGTTTCAATCTTTCTCATAAACTGTGAACATGACTAGATCTTATGTTCTTCACCAATGGAGTCACTAGATATACCTTCAGAATGAAACCTTTTTCAGGTCTGTACTATGCAATTAGTATATCAATGATAGCATAATCTTGAAAATAAACTTCCTTTAGGTGTGTCCCACCGGGTGTGCCAGAAATGTTAATACACTAAATTTTGCACCCTAGGTCAAGCTCTCGTAGTCTTGATAATCTAGTATAACATGGGAATCATTTCCAGGTTGTGGGACCTTTGCTAGCTAAAATGAGACCTCTAGGTTCTAAGTTGGTTCCTCTTGGATAATCACCAAAATTTGCTTCTTAACATGAAAGGAAACTCTTAAGGGAAAAGGGATAGAAGGAATGAATAAAAGGGAAATAACTGAATAAGCAAACTATCCTACTAGGTGATACACCAAAAGTAAGATGAAGATAACATAGTGGCCACACTAGCATGAAGACTCTTAGATCTAATAGAACATAATATTTATGAATAGGCTTGCATAAGTATTTCACAAAGAGGTCCGAAATAGAAAGAGGCTATTCAAGGAAAGAAAAGATTTCACAAACAATAGATTTCCTAAGAAATTTAGACACAGATTGTTACCTGAAAGAAAACGTTCACTTTAGCAAATGGATGCAGAAACGAGACAAAATAGTTAGGGATGAACAAAATCCACAAACTATCTAAATCAAGTAATCTATAATAGCATGCAAAGATGCTAAAAAAGAGAAGGGCTCTGGAATCTAATACTTCTATGATATAAACCAGTGTATAATATTCATTAAGAGAAAATACAGGATGAGGGAAATTAGAGGACAGAAAAAATGTTACAGATAATTCCCACAAAGTCTGGATTCCAATGAAAGATTACAAATTGCCAAAATTAGAGGGGAAGAAAGAATACCTCAGATAAATTTTACAACTAGAAAACTCTAACTACCAACAAATTCTAAAACTATTATATACATCCTCCGTTTGTACGCAGGCTTGGAGTAAATATGAATCCTAAAATTAGGGTTTCAAATAGATCTTGCATAAATAATTCAAACCCTAATATATGTCAATTTTGCTCATTAATGCATCTGGAAAAATCCTCAGAAATATTTTGTTCGATCTGATATGGCTTTGAATATCCTTCCCATTCTCATAACTATGCTTCTAAGAAGTCGACCGATCCATCTACTTCCCTGCAAGTCAGTTTTGTCATAACTCTGAGATAAGATATTTGAATTTTTAAATGTTTGAAAGATAACGGTCAATGGAGGCGCAAATATTTCATCCATGGTCGAGATTCAAAATTGATTTCTCTTTAAAACATAACCATCAATCTCATCTTTTGACTGGTGACTGACTTTAACCCGTGCCCTAACTCTGCACTCACCTTTGGTTTCATTTTCCATATTGTCACTGAGTCACCTGATCTTTCTATTAACCCTAGCTATATCATGAGTCCACACAACAAGAATTAGATCTCCTTTATCATCGATGGTAGTCGCTAAGTCTCTGAATACTTTTGGCATATTCCTTTCCTTCATGAGACTAAGCGACTGAAGGAAGTCTCTTAATCATGAGATAAATCAGAATATTCAGTCTACATCACGCGATCACCCGACTGAATGCATAGAACCTGGGTCCACTTAATGCCATATATCACTTTATCATTTTTTTACCACTTCCTCATTACCTCTGACACTAACATCAACACTGATCTTGACTTAACCCCTCTCTAACCATGAGTTTATTTAGAGACCTGGTGACAATGTAGTCTCATGATTTCTGATCATTTTGCTTAACCCTGATCCCATCATGAGACCTAGCGACTAAAAGGATTTAACCTGACCCAGCCTAAACATAAGTTATACCCATGGGTTAGAAAAATACATTGAGTCGCGAGATCTCTGGATGTTTTGTTAACCTCAGTTTACTTCAAGAGATCACACAACTGCCCTTTGATCAAACATGATCCAATGATCATCGTTGAGTCTCTTGATCAAATGAGAATATTCCTTTCTTTATGGATACCACACGACTAAGGAAATCTCGGTGTCGCTAGATGATATATAATATTCCTTTTCCATTATGCGACTAGGAGACTAAAGGAAAATGTAAATGCGCACATGGAATATAAGGAACTTAAGGGGCCCAAAAAGGTAATGAGAAAATAGAAAAGGGCATTGAACAACTAGGGTTTATACCAAATTCATAGGGTTTTCATACTTAAAATATTTTTCATGAACAAGGAAAAACCAGGGAACTGAAAAGACTACAAAGGACACAACCAAGACCAGAAAAATTAAGGTCTTTCTCACAAGCTGGGCTCAACCCTTGTGGGAGCCACGTTTACTCCACCTGTAGCCAAATTTTACCAGATGAGGAAAATTTGGGTAATAGCTATCATGTTAATCTATAATAAAATATATTTTGTATCTCAAGATGACATGTTTTGTGGCTAGGTTGACATATGTATTTGTATTATTAGATGTGTGTGTGTGTGTGTGTGTGTGTGACAATCATTTTGTATTTGAGGGGTGTGAGGCGAGTAAAAATACTAAAGGTGGTAACATGAAAATATAATTAAGCATCATTGGTGATAATCTAAGAAATAAAAAATAAGAAGATAAAAGGTTATTGAAGATAGAGCTAAGGCTTTCAACATAAGGAAGTGTTCAATTTTGTAGAAGGTGATGGAAGAAGGTCTATAACTAGATCATTTATGTTTGGATATCATTGGCTTTCAACTGGAACTATTCATGCATATGCAGATGCAACTACATCAGTTTACATTTTTTTTGTAAGATATTTTTTTATAAATATTTTGCATCAAGGCAGTTAGCCCAACCGACAATGAGCCTACATACAGTGAGAAAACCAACAGTGAGCCCTTTGTAAAAATCAGCTTAACCAGTGTCATCTTAAATGATGTTTACTTTCATGAGAATTAATTTCTTTTTAATTTTTCCCATCTTGGGTTTCCATGTTATAGTTGGTGTTATGGTGTTAACCATCCTTTCTCTTTAAGTTTTATTAGTTTTAATTATCTATATTTTTTAATATCATACCGATTAAGTCAATTTTGTGAAAAGAGTTTCAGAATAACTAATTCACCCTCCTCCCTCTTATTTATTTGACATATTCAACAAGATCATATCAATTCAAGCATCCAAGTCTTTAATCCTTCAAAATATTCTTCATCAAGCATTGTGGAAAATTACAACATCCATTACACAAGGCTTATCTTTCATGATTTCCTTTTGTGCTTTTTTGAATTCCAAGCTATTGCATTAGCACTTGTTATTAAATTCAAAGAACCATTACACCATCAAAGCATAAGGTAATTTATTATTCAAATCTATCTTCTATTCCATGTCAACAATATTTCATTTATGCAATTCCATTTCATTTTCAAGGTTGATACCTAAAAATGGGTTTGACCAAGGAAAACCCATTTCCAAAAACTTCTTCCTGATTTTCTATATGTAGGCATAGGTTGCAGGCATATTAAGACTTAATGTGGGAAGTATAATGTCCGACAAAAAGACTGCAATTATTTTTCAACCATATCACTAGGAACATAGTGACATAAATGTTTTGTTCCTAAAAATAGAATGTGCCTAGGCATTCTTTACATTGGGAGTCATTCTATACCCTGGGAATTGTTCTAAACCGTGGGAGTCATTTTGTAACCTAGGAGCCATTCTATACCCCAGGATTCATTCTGTACCAAGGGAGTCATTATGTACCATGGGAGTTGTTTTGTACCTTGGGAGTCATTCTGTACCACGAGAGTTGTTTTGTACCCTAGGAGCCATTATGTACCTTTGGAGCCATTTTCTACCCTAGGATCTATTATGTACCCTAGGAGCCATCTTGTACCCTAGGACCCATTATGTACCATGGGATTCATTCTGTACCCCAAGATTTGTTTTGTACACTGGGAGCCATTATGTACCCTGGGAGCCACTCTACACCCTAGGATCCATTGTGTACCGTAGGAGACATCTTTTACCTTGGGACCCGTTCTGTACCGTGGGATTCATCAAGTGCCTTAGGATGCATTCTATACCTTAAGAGTTGTTATTTACTCTACAAAATCAGGTCAAATTTAGATCATAGACAAGTCTTAGCCTCAGACTATCAGATTCACAATTACAGGTGATTTCAAGATTATGAATTTCAAAAATTTAGCATACTTCTTATTTCATTTCTAGGTGCACACAAATACTCTTTTATCTCCATCTTTATCTTGTTTATAGCTCCAAAAAGTTCATAAATAGAAATTTTGCATTGTAGCTTTATCTATTTTCCTTCATTCCAAGTGCAAAAATTAATTAAAACCCCAAGGGCATAGATATTGTATTGGCATCTCTTCCAACAAGGTATTTTTAATCATATTTGCCTTTAGGAGGTTTCATATTCCTAATGTTCAATAGGAGAGTGGATTGATCCCCCTTAATCATCATTTCTTATTGTAAATTTTAGTGAGCCTCACTCATAACATTTCCACTTCTGATTTGGTGTTTATATCTTCTTTTCATGCATTACATTGTTGCATTTTATCCATTTAGATCTGATTTAGATGCATTCATTGATAATAAAAAGATATTTAAAAAAAATTGAATTTCTCTCATAGATCTATTTCATTCTTGAATTTCATTTTCATTTTTGCATGTTTCAAAACAATAAAAAATCCAAAAATATTTCATTCCATGCATTATTTTATGTATTTTCATTTGCATCCTATGAATGGAGTTGTTATATTCATTTGCTAGTTAAATTTTAGTTTATTTCAAGAATTTTAGGATGTTTCCTTTCATGCATATGATGATAGCATAGTCCTTCATTTCATCCATAGTCATAATATTCCCTCCCCCAAAATTTCTATCACCCATGAGAATATTTTATCACAAGAAGATCTTATTAATTTTTTTGTCAAAGTATATCCCTCGTAAGGATGAGATCTTGAAGGATGATGTTGATCCTTCTTCTAAAATGTATCTCTCTCATGAAGATATTTTAGTCCAAGAGAAATATTTTTTACCTTAATTTCCTTCCAATCCCTTCCCTTTTAGGGATGCAACTTTAGTGAGTCATGATTATTACTCTCCTAAAGTTTTCTTTATTCATAGAGATGTTCCTACCCTTGATGATTCCCCTATTTGGGATGAACCACTAGACAATGACATTGATTATTATCCCCCTCATGAAGAAACCTTGATAAAAGAGGATGATATTGTGGTTGAAATTTCTTCTGATCCCTCTAGAGATGACACTTTAATGTGTGATGATAATATGTACCCCTTTTATGAGGATACTTTGGAGCAAGAAGAAGATATTATAAATACTTTTCTTAATATGACCTTATCTTTATTTAACATTCCTTTTAGAGATGAAACATAGATGGAAGTTCCTAATCCCTATTCTAAATATTGTCCTACTTATAAGGACACCTTGAAAGAAGAGGATAATAACATTAACACTTTCCTTGATGGTCTCCCTTATAGAGATAAACCCATGAACAATCAAAATCTTGATCAAGTCAATGTTGTGAATATTTTGGGTACTAAAAATCCTAAGATTTTTGTTTATCTTCGTGGTGCAGGGGCACCTAATCCAGAAGGTCAAAGACTCATGAAGAGTAAAATATGTTTTAATGATGTTTTAAGTCATCGTGATCATCTGTATAAATGTATCGATTCATGTTGAATCCATTTGTAAAGGTAAGATAAAGAATTGTAATGAAGTTACAAAAGTTGTCAACAAGGTCCTAGATAGGTCTAGGAGGTCAAAATTTGTGAGATGACCTATAGAAGGGTAAATATGTTGTAAAAAGTCCTTGAATTTCCATAATGACATTTTTTGAGGGTTTACACAAAGTTGTGGGGTTGTTTATAACAAAAATGCAAAGATTGCATAAAAGATGTAAAAAGTGCAATATTGCAAAATTGCAATTTTGCAAATGTTGCACCAAAAGTTGTCATAGTTAGGTGGTCAGTTTTTGAAGTTGGTTATGGAAGTTATAAACCATCAAAAATCATATAAAACACGTGTAGTGTTTGAATGAGGGCATGGTATTCAAGTGGGCTTTTGGAGAAGTCACAATCCTTAGATCTCAGACTGTCACCAATCTGCAGACATGTAGTGATAGTCAAAAGGATTTCAAAGGTTTTGTATGGAGGATCCACCATGTAACAATGCTAGGAAGGAAAATAAGAATATCATCAAAGTCTTGTAATGTATTGAAACCTTAAGTTTCTAGTTATCTCTCTGCACCAAGTGGTATTAGAGCTAGAATCTCCTGAGTGTGTGGGTAGACCACCGAGGGAGGCAATCCACACAAGAACCTATACCTATGTTATGGTTATTTCATACTTTCTGATGAGTTTGTGGTTGCTGGTGCTAGTCCACTAGCTGCAGGTGGCAGACATGGAGATTTGTCAGATTGCCAAAAGACCTGGGGAGAGAGGCAGAGAAATGACTCCTGGGTGGGGCAAGGTAGTTGATTTGGTGCACCTTGGAGATCATCCATATGTACTCCATTGATGGGATTTTTAGCTTGAAGACATGGTAAAGAAGACAAAGAGGCAAGGAAACACATAAATACAAAGAAGAAGCCAAAGTTCAAGATGCAATTGGCATTCAAATTGTTTTTTTTTTCAATTTATTGCATTCACTTTTCCAAGAGACTTGGAAAGATTTCAAGGTTGGTAGTATGGTGTAGGGGCACCTAATCTAGAAGGTCAAAGACTCATGAAGACTAAAATATGTTTTAATGATGTTTTAAGTCATTGTGATCATCTATATAAATGTATTGATTCATGTTGAATCCATTTGTAAAGGTAAGATGAATTGTAATGAAGATACAAAAGTTGTCAACAAGGTCCTGTTAGAATGAATTCAGAATAACTGAGAGGGGGGGTGAATTAGTTATCCTCAGGTCCTGATGTAACAATAAAACTTTATACCACTTTGAACAACTCAGATCTTCTCGACAATAATAAAATAAGAGTGTGCAGTTTACTGTACTAATGAAATAAGCTTGCAGAAACTTAACAGTAAAACACAACATAAAAATTCACACATTTTGACACCATGATTTAACGTGGAAACCCAAATATGGAAAAAACCACCAGTAACATGCTACCAAAATTTCACTCTTCTAAAGTGAGCTCTGTTAGGAGCCAACCCTGTCAAAGGTTACAAAACACACTATCAAATGTGACCTGGGTAAATGATTTAATCACCCTGTCAGGAGTGGCCTTGTTAGAGGACTTATAAAATTCCAATCTGAATGTCACCTTGCTCAAAGGATTTATACAATGACTGTTAGGTCAACCTGGTTAAAGGATTTGAATTGATACAATGGTTAGAAAGTAATCAACAGGTTTGATCTGATACATACAAATTACTTTGCCAATCTAGATCCAATTCAGCTCTAATGCTAATTTACTAAGTGGCCTCCATTCTCATCTCAAACTCTAGATCTTCTTGGAAATCCATCAAGCAATCTCTCTCTGCTTCTTTGCTCAACCTTCTTTGCTAGATCATGCCAATCACTCAATTAACCATGCAATCCTCTTTCATACAACTTCTTACACTGCCTTGCTTCATGAATAACCCCTTGAGGTTATCATATACCTCTTCATCTAGGTCAGACAAATCTTTTGCTGCTTAATCAAGATCGTAGATCTTAGGTTAGGTTAGCTCCAGCATATCTTTCCATCATTACATTTAATTTATTTCTCCAATACAATCACCAAATAAATCTTGAATCCATGTGTTAATAATGGTTTCCCATGCATTTAATTAATGTGGACCAAAATTAATTATCCATAATAAACTTCACATATTCCAATAAATTCAATTATGTCAGCTAGAGATCTCAAATCTCATCAATTACCAAAATATTGTTTCTCGGCCAACACTATGTTCTTCCGCTTGATTGCCTCTATATTCCTTGACATTTCACTGGTGCTCAACCATCACTGGCTTCGCTTGACATCGACTTCATATTTCTCGACATCAAATTTTTAGTGAACTGTCAGTGAAGGATAAACAACATATCACTTTGCTAATATGCCAAATGATCAAGTACCCTTTTGCTTAACCATAACTCAACTATTTCACTCGGTCTTCTTGTTATCCTTTTCTTCAAATCTTCTTCATCAATCAATAGATATGGTACAAAAAAATATAGCAATAGTCTCACCAGATAAGGTTTGACATCAATGAAAAACCAAAAATTGTTATCATTGAATCTTTCCAACAATCTTTCCAATAATCTCCCTCTTTGGCATTGATGGCAACACTAAACAATAAAACAATAATTTTCAACCATAGTTACCATACAATCCAAAAAGTGTGCCTGTGTTCCTTGATATGAACAAATCTTCATTAATGTCTTTAGCTTCATTCTGATTCTCATCTTGCAAAACTTTTCTCCCTCTGTGTCTGTGATCATACTGATGTCTTTTTGTTTTTGTTCATCAATCTCTTTTTCTCTAAGTAGTAAACTCTCCCTCTTTTAGTAAACTTCTCCCTCTTTCACAACAATGCCAAAGACGTTGGCATCTTCATTTGTTCTAAAATCTGTATCATTTTTTTCCTGTCATCTTGCTTATGACTGATCCTCTTTTCTGTCTTAGTCTATCTTTCACAACTTTAGGCAGCATCCTAAAGTGTGACTGCATGTGCATCAATGTAAAAAATATTCTGAATATAACATTTGATGCAACAGTACCATTCTTAACTAGTTATCCTCAGTTAGGGGAATCACCCCTAATTTACCTCGTAGATACTCATGAGCATCCTTGGGTAGTGCATTTGTAAATATGTCTGCTAATTGTTCCTTAGTGTTCACATATTCCAGTCTCACTTCCTTCTTCTAAACTAGCTCCCTCAAGTAATGATACTTGATAGCTATATTCTTTGTCTTAGAGTGCATTACATGGTTCTTAGAAATATTGATGGCACTCGTGTTATCAAAATATATGACAATTGGTTCTATGATCTCTTCTTTCATACCTTTCAGTAGCATCTTCAACCACACAATATTAGAGCAATTAACTGCTGCTACCACATAATCGGCTTTAGCTGTAGATTGTGAGGTGCAGTTTTGTTTCTTGCTTGTCCATGAAACTAATCTTTTTCCCAAAAGAAATGCTCCTCCTGTGGTGCTTTTTCTATCATCAATCATTTCTAGCCCAATCAGAATCAGTATAAAGTCTGAGTTCAAATTTATCATTCCTTTTGTAATACAGACCATATTCATCTGTTCCTTTCAAATATCTCAGAATCCTTTTTATTTCCATCATATGAGTTTCCTTGGTATTGGTAGAAAATCTAGCAATAATTCCAAAAACTAATGCAATATCAGGTCTACTATGTACAACATATTGCAGCTTTCCAATCATTCATTTGTACAGTGTTTGATTTACTTCTTTTGTCTCATCATTTTTGGTTAACTTATGTCTAGTAGCCATGGGAGTACTCACTAGTTTTGAATATTCCATTCCAAAAAAATTTAGTAACTCTTTGACATATTTTGATTGAGTAATATAGATACCATTCTTCATCTGATATATTTGTAAGCCAACAATTTTTTTTTATCTCACCAAACATAGACATCTCAAATTCAGTTTGCATCTCCTTTGCAAATGCTTGACATAACATATCTTGTCCACAAAATATAATGTCATCAACAAAAATTTCAACTAATAAAGTACCTTTACTTTTCTCTGTCTTCAAATACAGATTGTTGTTGTCATTGGTTTTTGCAAATCCAATCTTCATCAAATAGTTGTGCAATCTCTCATACCACGCTCTTGGTGCTTGCTTCAATCCATATAATGTTTTGTGTAATTTGTGTAGCATATTCCTTTTTCTTGGGTCAATAAATCCATCAACTTGTTCAATGTATACTTCTTCTTCTAATATCCCATTTAGAAATGCTGACTTTACATCCATTTGATAGACTTTAAATCCTTTATAGGCTGCATATGCAAGTAAGGTTCTTACACCTTCGAATCTTGCAACTGGAGCGAATGTCTCTCCATAGTCAATTTATCCCTCTTGTGCATAACCCTCGCATACCAGTCTAGCTTTATTTCTTGTTACCTCTCCATGTTCATTCAGCTTATTTCTGAATACCCACTTAGTACCAATTACATTTTTATCATTCGGCCTAGTTACAAGTGTCCAAGTATTGTTCTTTCCAATCTGTTCAATCTCTTCATTCATGGCTTGAATCCAGTCTTCATTGTCTAAGGCATCTTTTACTGTTTTAGGCTCAAAATCACATAACAAGCAGGTATCTTCTCTCAATTTTCTTCTTTTCATGACTGCAGAGTCCTTTGCTCCTATGATTTGATCAGGTTTATGGTTCCTTGTTACATAATTTGCCAAAGTAGGTTCTTTCTCTACTTCAGATTGATCATTCATGTTAAATTCAGGTTGAAACTATGACTCAGCATCTCCATCAGATAGCTCGGCAGTCACCTCCTGTTGCCCGACAATTTTGTTCTATGACTCGGCAGGTGCAGACTGTTGCTCGGCAACTTCATTCTCAGTTTCAGGTAATTTGTTAGAATCTTCCTCATCATGATAGGTGAATGATTTGTAACTCTCAGGCTCAGTCATGCTTTCAGCTTCATTTCTTTCTGCATATTCATCAATTCTAACATTTACACTTTCCACAATTTTGTTAGTGTTAGAATTCAAACACTTGTATGCTTTACTTTTAGTTGAATATCCAAGAAATATGCATTCCTCACCTTTAGCATCAAGTTTTCCATTTCTGTTATTTTTTAGTATGAAACATCTACTTCCAAAGACTTTAAAATAGCTTACACTAGGTGCATATCCATACCATAACTCATAAGGTGTAGTATTTGTACCTTTCTTGACTTGTACTCTATTAAGGGTATAAATTGATGTACTTATAGCTTCTCTCTAATATTTCTGTGCAACATTTTTCTCCATCATTAGTGTTCTCACACAATCTATGATAGATCTATTTCTTCTTTCAGCTATACCATTCTATCATAGTGTCCTAGGTGCGGACATCTATCTTTTTATCCCTCGGTCATTGCAAAACTTGTTAAACTCATTAGAAATAAACTCTCCTCCTTTGTCAGATCTTAGACATTTCAGATTTTTACCTGTCTCCTTTTCAACTTTTGCCAAGTACCACTTAAACAACTGGAATGGATCAAATTTTTCCTTAAGAAACATAACAGTCATCATTCTAGAGTAATCATAAAAAAATAAGATAAAATATTTGTCTCCACAGTAACTTTTCTCACCAATAGGTCCACAAAGGTCAATATGAACCAATTCTAGAATATCCTCAGAAGTATGTGTTTTACTCTTGAAACTAGATTTAGCCATTTTGCCCAATTGACATTGCTTGCACATTGCATTTTTAGGTTTCTTTAACTTAGGCAGCCCTCTAACCTTTTTCAATTTTCTTATGCTTACCAAGTCATCAAAGTTTACATGACACAACCTTTTATGCCATAAAAAAACATCACTATATTGTGCAATCAAGCATGTCTCATCAACTAAGTCTAGATAAAACAAGTTACCTTTTGTCTTCTCACCACATCCAACTAATTCTCCGTTGGCATCATAGATCTTTGCTTTCTTTTGATGGAGTTCAACTCTGTAACCAGAAGTATTCAGCTGTGCAACACTCAATAAGTTATACTTAAGATCATCAACCCAATATACATCATCACATCTGATTTTGTTAGTCAATTGAATTGATCCTTTCCCTTTAACATGACATGGTGTATCATTTCCAAATTTAACATAACCACCTTTACAC